>PVHX01005623.1:81550-110161 GCA_004024805.1 Geosciurus inauris | reverse complement strand
CCTTATGTATCCTCATCCACTAATGAGAGAGAACATTCGGCATTTGGTTTTTTGGGATTGGCTTACTTCACTAAGCATAATGTTCTCCAATTCTATCCATTTGCCTGTAAATGCCATAATTTTATTTTCTTTTATTGCTGAATAATATTCCATTGTGTATATGTACCACAGTTTCTTTATCCATTCATCTATTGAAGGGTATCTGGGTTGCTTCCATAGTTTTGCAATTGTGAATTGTGCTGCTATAAACATTGAGGTGACTGCTTTATTGTAGTAAGCTTTTTTTAAATCTTTAGGGTATAGGCCAAGGAGTGGGATAGCTGGATCGAATGGTGTCAACCCAGATTCTTAAAGCTGGAAGAGCTTGGAACAACATATACCAAGCTCTGAAAGACAATGGATGCCAACCAACAATTGTATATCCAGCAAAATTAAGTTTTAGATTTGATGATGAAATAAAAACTTTCCAAGATAAAAGTTAAAAGAATTTACAGCAAGAAAGCCTGCACTACAGAACATTCTTGGCAAAATATTCCATGAGGAGGAAACGAAAAAAAAAAATGGAAACCAGCAAAGGGACAAAATACACTAAAGGAAAAGCCAATCAAAGGAGAAACCTAGTCAAGTTAAAAACCAAAAATAAACCAAAATTACAGGCAATATAAACCATGTCTCAATAATAATCCTGAATGTCAATGGCCTATATTCATCAATTAAAAGACATAGACTGGCATATTGGAGTTTAAAAAAGACTGAACAATATGCTGCCTCCAAGATACTCATTTCATAGGAAAAGATGTCCACGGATTAAATGTGAAAGGGTGGGAAAAAATGTACCATTCACTTGGACTGCATAAACTTGCAAGGGTTTTCATCCTCATATCAGATAAAGTGGACTTCAAACCAAAGGTAGTGAAAAGGGATAAAAAAGGTTATTTCATACTACTTAAGGGAATCAAACATGAAAAATACATAACAATCTTAAATATCTATGCCCCAAACATTAGGGCATCCATGTATGTCAAACAAACCCTTCTCAACTTCAAGAATCAAATAGACCACAACACAATAATACTGGGTGACTTTAATGCACCTCTCTCTTTCACCACTGCATAGATCTTCCAAACAAAAACTAAAAGAAACTACAGAACTCAATAAAACAATCAATAATCTAGACTTAACAGACATATATAGAATATTCCATCCTTCAACAAGTAAACACACTTTTTTCTCAGCAGCACATGGACCCTTCTACAAAATAGATCATATGCTATGCCACAAAGCTACATTAGCAAATACAAAAAAAATATACTACCCTGCATTCTATCTGATCATAATGGAATGAATTTATAAATTAATGACAGATTAAAAAATAGAAGCTACTCTGACACCTGGAGACTCAATAATATGCTATTGAATGACACATGGATAACAGAAGACATCAGGGAGGAGTAAAAAAATTCTTAGAAGTAAATGAGAACTCTGATACAACATATCAAAATCTCTGGGACACTATGAAGGCAGTGCTAAGAGGAAAGTTCATTGCGTTAAACTATTCATTAAAAGAAGTAAGGTCAATAAATAAATGACTTGACACTATGTATCAAAGCCCTAGAAAAAGAGGAACAAGCCAACAACAAAAGAAGTAGAATACAGAAAATAATTAAAATCAGGGCTGAAATCAATGAAATTGAAACAAAGGAAACAATTCAAAAAATTGACAAAAAAAGAAAAAAAAAAGCTGGTTCTTTGAAAAAATAAATAAAATTGACAAACCCTTAGCCACTCTAACAAAAAGAAGGAGAGCAAAAATTCAAATTAGTAAATTTCAATATGAAAAGGGAAATATCACAACTGACACTATTAAAATATAAAAAATAATTAGAAACTATTTGGAAAACTATACTATGGTAAAATAAAAAATCCTGAAGACACTAATAAGTTACTAGAGGCATATGATCTACCCAAACTGAATCAAGAGGTCATACACAACTTAAACAGATCAATTTCAAGCAAAGAAATAGAAGATGCCATCAAAAGCCTGCCAACCAAGAAGAGCCCAGGACCAGACGAACTCTCAGCTGAGTTCTACAAGACCTTCAAAGAAGAATTAATACCAATACTCCTCAAATCATTCCATGAAATAGAAAAGGAGAGAACCCTCCCAAACTCATTCTATGAGGTTAGTATTACCCTCATTACAAAACTAGACAAAACACATCAAAGAAAAAAAAACTTTAGACCAATATCCCTGATGAACATTTACACAAAAGTTCTCAATAAAATACTGGGAAATTGTATGCAAAAACACATTAAAAGCATAGTGTACTATGATCAAGTGGGTTTCATCCTAGGTATGCAAGATTGGTTCAACATACAGAAATCAATAAACATAATTCATCACATCAATAGACTTAAAGATAAGAATCATATGATAATCTCTATAGATTCTGAGAAAGCATTTGACAAAATACAGCATGCTTTCATGTTTAAAACACTAGAAAAACTAGGGATAGTAAGAACATACCTCAACTTGTAAAAGTTATCTATGCTAAACCCAAAGCCAACATCATCCTAAATGGAGAAAAATTGGAAGAATTCCCTCTAAAAACGAGAACAAGACAGGGATACTCTCTTTCACCACTTCTATTCAAAAAGTCCTTGAAACTCTAGCCAGAGAAATTAGAGAGATGAAAGAAACTAAAGGGATACAAATAGAAAAAAGAAGAACTCAAACTATCATTATTTGTCGACAACATGATTCTATATTTAGAGGATCCAAAAAATTCCACCAGAAAACTTCTAGAATTAACAAATGAATTCAGCAAAGTAGCAGGATATAAAATCAACACCCATAAATCAAATTCATTTCTATACATCAGTGATGAATCTTCTGAAAGAGAAATCAGAAAAACTACTACATTCACAATACCCTCAAAAAAAAAAAAACTTGAGAATCAATCTAACAAGAGAAGTAAACGACCTGAGTCTACAATGAAAACTACAGGACACTAAAGAAAGAAATTGAAGAAAACCTTACAAGATGGAAAGATATCCCATGTTCTTGGACAGGCAGAATCAATATTTTCAAAATGGCCAGACTACCCAAAGTGCTATACAGATTCAATGTGATCCCAATTAAAATCCCAATGTCATTCCTTAGAGAAATAGAAACAGCAATCATGAAATTCATTTGGAAAAATAAGAGACCAAGAATAGCCAAAGCAATCCTTAGCAAGAAGAGCAAAGCAGGAGGCATCACAATACCAGATCTGAAAATATACTACAATGCTATAATAACAAAAACAGCATGGTATTGGCACCAAAATAGACATGTAGACCAATGGTATAAAACAGAAGACACAGAGACAAACAAACATAAATACAGTTATCTCATGCTAGACAAAGGTGCCAAATATATACACTGGAGAAAAGATAGCCTCTTCAATAAATAGTGCTGGGAAAACTGGAAATCAATGTGCAACAAAATGAAACTAAACCCCTTTCTCTCACCATGCACAAAACTCAACTCAAAGTGGATCAAGGACTTAGGAATTAGATCAGAGACCTTGAGCCTAACTGAGGACAAAGTAGGTCCAAATATTTATCATGTCAGATTAGGTCCTAACTTTCTTAACAAGACTCCTAAAGCACAAGAAATAAAAGCAAAAATAAATAAATGGGATGGATTCAAACTAAAATCCTTCTTCTCAGCAAAAGAAACAATCAATGAGGTGAACAGAGAACCTACACTCTGGGAACAAATTTTTGCCACACGCACATCAGATAGAGCACTGATCTCCAGGATATTTAAAGAACTCAAAAAGGGATGCTGAGAAATACAGTCTTCAATGGCAGCCTATCTATCCAAGTAAAGCCTGTTAATATGGAAGGAGGACAGGATGGATATGGAAGGAGAACAATGAGCAGCCTTTGCCATGGTGACCATAGTTTATCGTAGGTCGAATGAGATAACAACACAAATTGCCACTAATTTAGCCCTCACTGGTAATGTATCAGATTATCATTGAAACCATATGGGGATAATTTTCAATAATATCCCTTTTAAGGAAAATGCTAGACAATGAAGGAAAGACACTACAGAAGCCAGTCACTTTTTTATTATCTGCACAATATCATGTTTATATGAGGGTAAAGAGGTATAGGATGTGCTTACTTGGAAGACTAATGAAAAGTGTAGTGCTCTGGTGAATGTGTTGAAGGTTCAGGGTACTGAGAAGTAGACCTGTGATCAGATCAAACTGCATTGAAAACCTCTCAACACTAACGAATTAGTAAAGCATAGTTAGAGGAATAATTGTGGAAACACATGGTTCCTGAGGAACCGGAGGACTAAAAACTTAATAAACAGAATTTCTGAGCACTGATTTTTCCCCAATATTAAGCTGTGGAATCACTGATATTTGGTTGTATTTAGCAATGAGAAAAGACTGATGTCTGAAAACATTTTTCAAAATGAAAGCATATTGTAAAGTCTTCATGACCAACGTCTATATTGGAAATAAATATTGTGCTGACTTTCAGATTCCCTTGAGGCCTTCTTGACCTTTAGTGCCCAAACACTGAAGTGTCTTTTTCCCTTCTTACCTAATTTCTTTTTACCTTCATAGTATTGAAGTATTGTAAACCCCAAATAGAGTATTATCACCTTAATTGTCCCATATCTGCCTTCTAGAGTCTTAAGGTAAAACTCTTACCAGTGCTCTAATCCCAAGTACAGAGGACTCTGATTTCCAAGATTTTGCAAGACCTTACCTACTGAGCACATGTAATCTCATGAGTAACTGCTAATATTTCATTTGGGGACGTAATCCTAAAGGCGGTTACGACACAGTATTTTGAAAGTGGTCATGCTCTGTATGGTCATGCATGTATCTCCTAAAATATTATATTTGTGACTAAGTCACCTGTGACCAACCCTGAACGCTGAGAGTATAGATGTCTCAGGCTAAAATGAACAGATCTAACCGCAAGGTCTTAATCACTAAAATTTCACTTAAAGGCTTATAATAATTCAGATAAAGACTATACATCAAACAAATGACTAAAATTTGAGTCTAGAGCTGGACATAGTGGTGGTACACGCCTGTAATCCCAGCAATTTTGGAGGCTGAGACAGGAAAATTGGGAGTTCAAAGCCAGCCTCAGCAATGGCAAGGTGCTAAGCAACTCAGTGAGACCCTCTTTCTAAGTGAAACACAAAATTGGGCTGGGGATGTGGCTCAGTGGTCGAGTGCCCCTGAGTTCAATCCCCAGTACCAAAAACAGAAATTGAGTCTAGAAAATTTCTTCTTGCTGCTAGCTGCGCACACTTTTAGAGTCCACCCTACAGACAGTTCAGTGTTTGGCTTACAAAAATATATACATATTCAGCCAGGCGTGGTGACTCAAGCCTGTAATCCCAGCACTTAGGGAGGCTGAGACAGGAGAATCGCGAGTTCAAAGCCAGTCTCAGCAAGGGCGAGGCGCTAAGCAACTCAGGGAGACCCTGTCTCTACATAAAACACAAAATGGGGCTGGGATGTGGCTCAGTGGTTGAGTGCCCCTGTGTTCAATCTCCAGTACCAAAAAAAAAAAATACATACATATATATATATATATATATATATATATATATATATATATGTCAAAACCAACAATATTACATATGTATTATATAGATATATGCCTCTAATGTTTAAAAATATTTAGACTATATATTTGTAAAGAACATTTTACTAAACATAAAAGTATCAAAACTAATAAAAAGGAAAAATTTCAGGCTTTTTAACATTTCAGGAAACTTTAAGACTAGCCTCTCAAATATAAAAAAAATATTAAAGAAGCTTCTGTGAAAAAAGATGTAAGATCATCCAATTGCTTGACTAAATTTTCTTAACGTTTTATTTTGTG
Source organism: Geosciurus inauris (assembly GCA_004024805.1). Taxonomy (NCBI): domain Eukaryota; kingdom Metazoa; phylum Chordata; class Mammalia; order Rodentia; family Sciuridae; genus Geosciurus; species Geosciurus inauris. The sequence continues at coordinate 104,248 of PVHX01005623.1, read as the reverse complement.
TTTAAGATTTTCAGCCAATGTAAATGTGTATACTTGACATAAATATTTAGAAGCATCTTGTTTTTTTCTGATATAGCAAAAATAAACTATATATAATAAAATCATTGTAGTTACAAAAAAATTGTCAGAAGATAAAATGGTAAGCTCTAAACAAGTAATCCAATGCAAATACTTGCAATTTTCTCTTTGGTCCAGAAATGTGTAGACTTCAAATGTATCATTTGAAGGATTTGTCTCTAACAGAAATGTGTAGATTTCAAATGTATCATTTGAAGGATTTGTCTCTAACAGAACCCACACTAAGCCTGCAAAAATTCATTTTCCCCTAAGTGAGTAAGTTAAAGACATTGAATATGAGGCTTACAAAAATATTCATGGTACAGATAAAAAAAGATCTGAAGGTAATATTCCTAATGTAACGTAGGACCCTGCTTCACATCAGACATCTGTTTTCCCTTAATACAGGAAGCAAAAAAGAAAAGAGCAAGTATGTTTTGTAGGTGATCACATGATAGGAATAAAGCAGGATTTTCAAAGTGTGGGGAGCTTATTTTAAAATGTCTTTATATTGTTTAGCTAAATAACAAAGTAAGAACTATTAGAACTGAACACTCCCCTTTCCTCAAATCCAGGACTACTTGGTGTTCATCAGAGAAAGGGAAAGGAAAAGAAGTCTACTGCTGAGAATATTGGTCCTAATGCAGATGTGCCCCCAAGAAAGACTATTGGCCGAGAAAACTCAGGTGATGAATTTAGCTTCAGTAATCCCATATTGGCAGCATTAACCAGTGCCTGACAGAGAAGCAAATGCCAAGGTTCTTTGGAGGATGATTCATTTCTCCTAACCCTCAAAAATACACAGGAATATTCTTCCCCAAGGGCAAGGGAGTAATGACAAGATACAAGAAAAAAAATGACATGAATGAGAATGCGTAGAAACAAATTAAGACTGCAGTCACTTGACTTCAGCATGAACTATAAAAATTGCTGTGCTTATCTCAAACATGTTTAAAAGTATTTGCAGGTAATGAAAAATCATGTCTACATAGAAAATAGGAAGAAAGTTAAATAAATAACTAGAATTTAAGATATAATTCTTACTATTAAATGGATAAATTTGGCAATGGGAGAATTCCTTACTTGGAGGAAAGCTCAAAATAATTTGAAATGTAGTATATTATGGTTTGGATCTAGAATGTCCCCCAAAGTCTCATGTGTTGCAGGCTTAGTCCCCAATGAAGCAATAATCAGGTATGGAGGTCTTGGGAGGTAATTAGTTCATTAGTGCTCTGACCTCATGAATGGAAATACATTCATGAATTAATAATTTAATGGCATAATTGGTAAGTGGTAAAAATATAGGAGGTAGACCTAGTTAGTAAAGTTGGAAGAAGTAGGTCTTCTGTACCCCAGAAGAGTATATCTGTCTATCTATCTATCTATCCCTCCCTTTCCTGGATACCGTGAGATTAACAGTTTTCTCTTCTGCTTTGCCTCAGGCCCAATGCAATGGGGCCAGCCAACCATGGACTGCAACCTCTAAAACAGGGAACCAAAATAAATCTTTCCTCCTCTAAGTTATTTTTCTCAGATATTTCATCACAGAAATGAACAACTAACTAACACACAGTAGAAAGAGGGGAAATCCTTGGAAAAATGAAAGGGAAAGAGTAAAGATGTAAGACACAAATTGATCTTATATACATTTAATCAATGAGAAGAGAAAAGAGAAAAAAAGGTGGTCAAGGTAATGCCTTAAGAAATAATAACTAATAATTTTTTCAGGAATGATTAAAAAAAAGTTATCAGATTCAAAAAGGCCAGGAACTACATATAAGATAATTTTTACAGAATTATATTCTCACATATTGCAGAAAACAGAAGACAGTAAAATCTTCTATAACTTCCCAGAAGAATAAAACAAAAACCAGATTAAACTTAAAGTGGTATTAAAATTTACCTAACTTCTCAACAACAATAATGGAAGCTGAACAACAGTGGAATTCCACTGACAAGGCACTGGGTGGGGGAGGGGGAGAATGAAAGTGACATTGACCCCGAGATAACTCCAAACATGTTCAAAACTAAGAGTAAACTAATGACATTTTGATACAAACAAAAACTGAGATTTCTGTCCATAGCAAAATCTCAATAAGGGAAATTTAATAAGCTATACCTCAGGCAAATGAAAAACAATTCCAGATAGAAGATCCAAGCACCAAGAAGGAAACAAGGAAAGTAACAAACAGGAAACAAAACAGAAAGGGAAACTTATTCTAAATAGCAATAAAGTCTAAAAACTACAAAATGGAATTAAAATACTAGATAAAATTTGAATTAAAAAATCATGAAATGTTTAGAGTATTACTTTTAAGTCAAAATTGAGACAAACATGCTTAGAATAATAAGAAAAATAGCAATATTTTTGTGTGAAATCAAGATATAAAAGTCAATGATGTTTCTTTTGGTTATGGCTGGAAAACAGAATTCTTAAAAAAACTATACATGTATGTAATCTATAATAGCATATTATAGTAAATAGCAAATGTGTAGGAATAATGGGAATAAATCTAATAAAAGATGTATACTACACCTATAAACAAAATAAAAATTTTATTTGGAAAATTTTATAAATACAAGTATGGATAGCCATACATTGCTGATGAGAATCCTGAATTGGATGATGTCAGCTCTCCCCAAGTTGATCTACAGATTCCGAAAAACTCAATACAAAATCCTAGTAACTTGTTGAAAAAAAGTGACAGATTGATTCCAAAATTAATATATAAGAAACCACTGAAGAAGAAAAGTTTGATAAATTATTCATTGACTTTTAAATGTTATTATTAAATTATACTAAGCCAGGTGGTGTGGTATTGGTGTGAAAATAGACAAATAGACAGGTGAAACAGAACAGAGAGTAGAGAAATATAAATTACATGTGGACACCTGATGCATGACATAATTAAAATAGAGAAAGAGTGAGGAAAGAATGATTTTCAATACATGCTATTCATAAACTGAGAGTGTATATTAGGAAAGAAAATTAGACATGAACTTAATATATTCACAAAATATCACATGCATTAAAAATATAAAACATTCTAAGATTTTCAGAAAATAATACATAAGAGTATCTATGTCATCAAGGGTGAAGAGTTCTTAACCCAAATACAAAAAGACTAATAAAATATTGAGATATTTGACTTCATATAAACTAATAATTTAGTAAATATTTTATATTAAATATTTACTATACAAACAAATCCTAAATAAGTACTACTCATTAAATATGAATATATATCCCATAACCCAGCAATTTCACACCTAGATATGTATGTACCTTAGGATGTATGCCAGGATGTCAATTTTAAGACATTTAATTTTATAGTAACATTGTTAATAATAACTGCAAATTGGAAACAATTGAAATGTTCAACAAAAGTAGAATTAATGGGTAATTTGCAGCATGTTAATAAAATGCACCAATGAAATGAACAGATTAGCAGTAAAAATAATACAGCTACACGCAACAGCTTGAATGAATCTTCAAAACAATGACAAATCAATTTTGAAGGCTTCTATTTAATTAAAGACACCATAAAAACAAAGCTAAAAGACAGGCCACACACTGGAAAAATTTGTAATAAATATGTAAGAATACTATCATATCAATAAGAATAAAAACACAAAGGAAGATGGATAAATATGTGAACAAATAATTCACAGAGGTTTTAATAGCAGCAAACATAAAACATGCTCAGATTCAATAGTTATTAGAGATTAAAAAATCATTCCTTAGGCAAATCCCACTTTTGACAATATCAGGTGTTGGTGAACATAGGAAGAAGTGATGCTCATAGACTGGTGTAGAAAATGGAAATGGATTCAGAGACTTTGGAAAGTAATGGAAAACAACTTTATCTGTTGAAGTGTTATTAAATAAAAATATTTGAGATAAACATAAGTGTTTAAACTGTCTGCTCAGGCTGCTATAACAAAACAGCACAGACTGGGTATTTAAAACATTTTACTTCTCATAGTTCTGGAAGATGGAAAATCCAAGATCCGATAATTACATTATCACTGTGAAAAGAATTTCTGTTCTAATTTTCCTTTTTTGTTATAAATATTTACACTATTAAGATATACTTTTCACCAGCCTCAGCAATGGTGAGGTGCTAAGCAACTCAATGAGACCCTGTCTCTACATAAAACACAAAATAGGACTGGGGATGTGGCTCAGTGGGCGAGCGCCCCTGAGTTCAATCCCCAGTACCAAAAAAAAAAAAGATATACTTTTCAAATTTGTTGAGAACCTATTCCACTATTATTTGGTATAATATCTGTTAATACCAGGTTTGTAGTTATTGCCATAAGAGATTAACCTTCTGCCAAATACTCTGTTATTGGTGAATTGTGGTATCTACAATATTCATTTGATATAATTGAAGGGTTATGGAAAATAATATTTCTACAGAACAGCCCCCAGGGAAAAATGGAGGGACAGTATGGCTCAGGAAGAGGGAGGGAAATTAGCCAAACATTAAACCTCTCCCAGTACATCTCTTCACAGTAACAATGGCCCCAGGGTAAATGCAAACTTTCATCCCTTCCTGAGTTCATCCTCAGCATTTCCACCAAAAGCAAGCATTCACCCTTTCCCATCCACGGTGGGTCCTGAAGGGAGAAGGCGAATACTGAAATGCTGGGCCCTGGACTTTTAGCCTTTCCCATTGTAGATGAGCAATAGTGAAGCTCTGGGTAACAATGGGTCCCAGAGGAAGGAAGACAAGCAGTGAACACCAAATTCTGATATATTCCTAGTGACAATGAATTTCAAACTTTTTACAACTGCTTTCCTTAGTTAAAATTTTAACCTGCCCAGCTAGGTCTCTCACTGTCTGAACAGCACGTCCACAGTCTCCGATGATTAATTCACCCTCATTGTGAACTATAAAACCCAGACTTCTGTAACCTAGGTGCCATTTCTATACCTAGAAAATGAGCCCTCTCGTGACTGATGGATTGACTTTGCTGCAGAATAAAGGAAAACTTGCTGATCCTTTTGAGGTCTGCTTTCATCCTAGTTATTTGTATTTTCATTATGGTGTCAAAACCATGTTGGTTATTTTGGCTTACAATAATTACTTTATCACTGTGTAAAGAATTTCTGTTCTAATTTTTTTTCTTCCCCTTAGAAACATTTACAACATGTTCACTATTTAGAGTAAACGTCATTTACTTGGCCATTCTATATTAAGAATTTGGGTCATTTGCAATTTCTAAATGTAATTAATCTTACTCTGAAGAATTTTATGCAAATTATTTTTTCTCTGTTGGCCTTTTTCCTATTAGTAAAAGAACAGCCTAAAGTTTACTTAAGTCCTGTTGCCTTTTATTTCTAGTGTTCTTGACCATTTAGATGCATCACTTTTCCTTGTTTCTTCAGTATAACCCTAAATATATCATACATGTTCATACAAATTATAGCAAAACTATTCATTTCAAATTTTATTATGAATTTTATTTGCATCACTATAGGGTTCTGGGTGAATAATAACATCTGCTGTCTCCACCTCTTTTAATGGATTACAATGGTATTAGGAGAACAATATAACAAAACACAACTAGAGAAAATATACTCTCTATGATTATAAAATTTTCATGAAAGTTCCTTTAAGTTGCACTTGCACATATTTTATCCCAAAGAAAATAATCCGAAATACAGAAAATATTCTATTGTGACTAAATTTAAAATAGCAAAGGACTAAAAATAACTAAAATGTTTCACAAGACAGCAGTCATTAAATACTTTATGTATTTTGTGGATTACTGTGGCAAATTAAAATGAACATTAACATTTTAAAATTTTAAATAAGAACATAATATGTCTATTTAAGTGTACAACTCACAATTTTCAAAAGAATATGGTTTTGCAATAAATGAAGCTCTATTTTAAAAAATAGTAAACTTTAACATCTTTACTCTTGGTTAGATAACTATATTTTTATTTTTATTGTTCACAATCTGTGAACTTCAAAATTCTCTACTATGTCCATGGATCTCCTACTTTAATAATACATTTTTTTCTAACTTACTTTGATAGATTACTTCTTCTTCTTAAATTTTGAGAATAAAACTTAAATAGTTCTTCATGATAGGATGGCGTGTCTCTGAAATTATTAACAGGCATAGTTGCATATCAAAAACCTAAAGAAAAACACAAAATTTATGTTAATATACAAATTTACTCAGAATACTAAATAATGTGTATGTTTTGCTAATTCACTATTTGTGGGAAAGGGTACCAAAAAGGAAAACCAGGCTTAAAAACAGCTTACTAGGGAACAATCTATATTTAAATTTAAATTCACACCTGGAAATAAAACCTACGTTTGCTTCCAAAAATCCATGTTTCCTGTTGTGTTACTATTATAAGCAAACCCATTCGTATAATAGTCTTTATTGTAAGTTAGCAGTTTTATTAGCAAAACCATTGAAGGAACGGCATGACATAAAAGCTAAGAAGATTGGCTATACTAAACTGCTCTGTGCCTCAGTGTCCTCACCTGTAAAATGAAGGTAATATTCCTCCTGTGAGAAATAAATAGCTCAATATATGCATAAATTGCTTAGAGTCTGGCATATAGAAAGCTTTATAGAAGTGCTTACAATCATTATTAGACTACTACATTTTCTGTTTTTAAGAAAAATGGCTAATTTCATTTTACATCTCTTGTCTTTTGCCATTTAGATTGTGTTTCTCAGTTTGCCATCACACCCAGATTTTTTTTCTTTTGATGAATATATGAGCATATTTTATCAGTGCATAACTAAATCAAGGACATACTTTTTGTGTTTAGTAGAATAATCAATAAAATTAAAAGAAAAAGTAGGGATATTTATACTAAATCATTTTATATTTCATTTTTAATATAACTAACTTTAAAAACATCATTTATATCAGTCAAGATTTTGGGAGAAAACATAAGGTGTACTCAAATGGGGTAAATGAAAGAAGGGATTCTTTCCAAAGAGGTAGACAGTTATAAAACAAGACAGTATGGTTCTCAGGAGTGAGCAAGAGGGGGGACAAACTGTTACCACTCTTAGGACTTAAGGGGAAGAGGTACCCTGAGAGATCAGCCAGACGAGAGTGGTGCTTAATGAAAAGCTTTATCCTTTAGTGAAAGATGCAACCTTTCTGCCTCTGAGGGGGAGCCTGAAGAGTGGGAGTTCTGCTTTCAGTTTCCTCCCCCACTCCAGGTCAATTATCTGCTTATGTTTCCCATTAGCTAAACCAAACTAGAAACAGAAGGCACAGGGCCAAGTGGAGAAAGATGGCAAGCAGATTCAAACAGCAATGGGAAAATACCCAAAACAAAATGGATCATAAATGCAAAACATCCTTATCTATTGCTCCTGGTGATAAGCAAGGTCTGCTTCTAATAATCCACATCCTTCTGAATGTAAAGAAAACATACTTTTAAGTTAACAGCTGTGCTGAGCTATGTACAGAAAGGCCAGTCAGAGTAGGTCTAAGTTTGGCGTAAATTACAACTTGTTCACAAGCAGAATTAATTTTTCAAAGGCATACTTTCTTTAATAGCTAATAACACCACACTGGACATTTCCACCTTAAGAGGAAATCACTGCAAATTCATATCAACAAATGCAGGATAAGGTTTAGACCACTGAAAGAACAATAGTCAAGAAATACAAATATGCAAAGGAGCTAAATTGATAAATCTAGTAATAAATGCTGCAAATTTGACAAGTATTTATCATGAGTCATAATATTATGAAGATAAAGTGTTTAAGTAAACTATGTAAAGACAACATCTTCAAAAGAAGTAAAAAAGAAACCAGATGGCTCTAAGAGCAAGTCCACCATTCATAACATGCTATACATTTTGGAAATATAGCTTAGAAATGCAAATATGAATAAACATGCTCTTAGATGAATTAGTTTAAAATAATTTAATGCCCAAAATAATTGAAGGGAGATTGAAGGCAAAGTGGTCTTGGTGTACATTATGTTAGAGCTTTAAGCTGTTTGCTGAGATATTTCACAGGATTGAATATGATTTGTAATGCCTTTTAAGATTTCATGAAGTAAGAAACTAATTATTTTAGCTCTTTGAATCTACTGTCCAAAGATTCTTCACATCTGCTGGTAATGGTGGTGGATATTTGCATGCTCTGCTTAACATGTGAACCTGCAACACCTTGTTGAACAGACTTGCCCAGCTTGGATCAGGAAAAAATGTCAAATTGCTGTAAACACTTGTGAATACCGAGTCTCCAATTCTAGTTTACCATGTTAATATATTGGGAACAATGTATAACTGACATGCTTTGTAAACCACTACTTGAATAGTATTGTAACATACAAAAAATACCATTTGTGTTCCTTAATACATTTTATAGTTTAGGATTAATTTTGACTAAGTAGTAGAAACAGAAACTAAATAATCTCAAATTTCCAAAAGAATAAAATGAATGTCTTCAAAAATGTTTCCTATACAATGTTGGAATTAAATATTCAATAGGGTAAATAAACAAGGAAAATGATATTTTAAATTATCCTACCTCTCAAAAAGCATTGAAGTATAGGATCTGATATGTTTGCAACTTTCAGAAAAAATTTTGCTCTTTTCAAAGAATATTCTTCATCAGATTCTCAGTTGATCCCAAAACTTGAACCTATTAGTAAAGGAATTATTGTTATTATTACTATTATGATTATGATTATTATTACATGTAATAATAGGGCCTTGTGGCAGTGTGAGATATTTTGAAATCACCTTTCCAACTCCAACACAAAATATGTAAAAATCTTGGTAAATGTAAACATTTCCTAATTTTAACATTTATTTTATAAATATTTTAATGTACATCAAGTCTAATTTTTATTTGTAACATAATTAGCTAACCAATTAAAATTTAAAAAGCATAATTTTGTTACAGTTTACTCATGACAAAACAGGCTTCACTGAACTTTGCTCAAGATAATGCTTTTGTGAATATGGCAATAATAATAAACCCAAATCATGATATGAGTCCAAAGAAATAAGAAACTAAAAGAATTTCTACCAGTCTCTTACAAGTGTATCATATTAAGTTTGGTTCTTTTTGAACTGCCAAAACAAAAGTATGTTATTTCTGAATATGTACCATCTAATGAAGCAATAAACATCACTGTTTAAATGCCATTTATATACGATAAGTTGAAAAACTAAAAGAATTTTTGAAAGTATTGGATAAAAAAGTCAGAAGAAGAAATATTAATCCTTTGCAATTTCCAATGCAGCACTCCGTGTTTCTAGGACTAAGAAAATGTATTCAGTTTTCAAGGCAGTAGTCAACAACTGTATACAAGATGTTTTCTTGGGAATGTTTGTTGATTCTGTAACAACAGACAAATTGCACTTCCCAGTGATATCCTAGTTCAATGTATTCAGCACTAGTTCACAGTATGAAAGATAAACTCAGAACAAATAAATATAGTAAAATGTTTTTCATTGCACTTAAATAAATGTACATATTACTAACATTGGCAATTTCTTTACTATATGTGCAACTTCAACATACTTGTAATAAAAAGGTAGACATTATATTAGCACCATTGTTTACAAGCACAATTATCTCTGAAGGGTATAAAAATGGGAAAGAGTACACTATTTTACAAATTATTAAAATTAAGTTTTTTGTAGGACAGCTTCAGTAATGGATAATCATTCTGGAGTGTTCATCCAGATTCAGGAATTCACTCCAGAATGCCTCTAAAAGCTGAGAAATATCCACCCCAGCCAAAACCCAAAACAATGAGAAAGCAGGGGTAGGGGGAACAAAACCACCAGACCCGCCACTTCATGAAGATGAAGTCTGCCAACCATGTGGATGATCTTAGAAGTGTGTCCCTTACCAGACCACTGAGGTAAGAGCCAGTCTAGCTGGCACCTTTTCCCTCAGGGTTTTGGGGTTTTGTTTTTGGGTTTTTGAGGTAAAATACACAAAAACTTCATATATTTATGTTATATAATGTGATGTTTTGATATATGTATACACTGTGAAATGGTTACCACAATCAAGTTAACTAAGGTACTCATCACCTCACCTAGATATCTTTTTTGTTTGTATGATGAGGACATGTAAGATTCACTCTCTTAGTAATTTTTTAAAAAACATTTTTAAAATACTTTTTAAGTTATAGATGGACACAATACTTTTATTTCATTTATTTATTTTTATGTGGTGCTGAGGATTGAACCCAGTGCCTCACATGTGCTAGGCAAGAGCTCTACCACTGAGCTATACAACTCCAGCTCCCAAATACAAATTATTTTTAACTATAGTAACCATGCTGAACAATATCTGAGCACTTACCCATCTTATCTAGCTAAAGTTTCTACCTTTGTGTAAGAGCTTCTCATTTCTACTCCCTTAACATAGCCCCTGATAACCACCATTCTACTCTCTGCTCCTTTTGGCTTTACTGTTTTAGATTCTACATATAAATGATATGATGCAGTTTTTGTCTTTATACATTTGGCTTTTTTCATTTAGTATAAAGCATGGTTAAAAAATGCCTTACAAAGTCACCCATTTGTCACAAATGAAAGGACTTCCTTCTTGTTTTAAAGTTGAATAATAACCCATTACATATATATGCATGTATATATATTGTACAATGTTTTATTAATTCACTCTTCAATGGACAGTTAGATTAATACCATATTTTGGATGCAAGACATGGAATAACTCTGCAATGAATGTGGCAGTGCAAATATTTCTTTGACATACTGATTTCATTTCCTTTGGATATACAATTAGGGGTGGGATTGCTCCATCCTATAGTAGTTCTATTTTTAAATTTTTAAGGAACTTCCATACTGTTTTCCATATTGGCTGTAACAACTTACATTATCACCAACAGTATATGAAAGTTATTATCTTCACCAAAATTTTTATAAAAGTTTAAACTATTTATTTATTTATTTATTTATTTATTTATTTGGTACAAGAAATTGAACTCAGGAACATTTAACCACTGAGTTACATATGCAGCCCTTTTCCTTTATTTTTTAATTTTTGAGACAGGGTCTCACTAAGTTGCTTAGGGCCTTGCTAAGTTGCTGAGGCCATCTTTGAACTTGCAATCCTCCTTCCTCAGCCTCCCAAGTCACTAGGATTACAGGCACACACCACTGAACCCACCAAACTAAATTTATTTTTAACTGATACATGAATATGTAAAAATTGTACATATTAATTGGGTACCCTTTGATGTCTCAATTCATGTATATATTGTATAATCAAGCTAAACATATCTATGTTCTTAAACATTTATGATTTATGACAAAAACACTCAAAATTCTTTCTTCTAGCGTTTTGAGATACATGGCACTCAATTGCTATATACAGTCACTTACTTGCGATAGCACCACAGAACTCCTAACTGCATCATGGCACCTAATGACCAATCTTTCCCATCCCTAGCTTCTCCCTACCCTCCTCAGCCTCTGGTAATCATCATTGTCCCCTCAACTTCTGCAAGTTCTCTTAGATTCCACATATGAATGAGATTGTGCAGTACTTGTCTTTCTGTTCCTGGCTTATTTCACTTGACCTCCAGTTCCACCCATATTGTTGCAAATGACAGAATATCATCCTTTCTGAGGCTGAAGAGTATCCCCCTATGCATACGTACCATATAGAAACATCTCCATTAAAATGACTGCATTGCCGGGCAGGGTGGTGCACACCTATAATCCCAGCACTTTGGGAGGCTGAGACAGGAGAATTGCAAGTTCAAAGCCAGCCTCAGCAATGGCAAGGCACTAAGCAACTCAGTGAGACCCTGTCTCCAAACAAAATACAAAGTAGGGCTGAGGGTGTGGCTCAGTGGGTAAGCACCTCTGGGTTCGATTTCTGGTACCAAAAATAAATAAATAAAATGACTGCATTGACATTAACACAGGAGTTGGGGAGAGAGGGGTAAAGAAGTTAAATTAATCTGCAGAACTTTCCAAATCAACACACTTGATCTGATTTTCCTTAAAAAAAAAAGAGAAAGAGCCTATAGGTAGGGGAAAATCTGGAAAGAAAAAGAAGGAAGGAAAGGGGTCAGAAGAGAGGGAAGAGGAAAGGAGGAAAGAAAGTGGGAACTGTTTCAAACTATGCATGATACACCACCACCAGGATTCTGGCAAACACTCCCAGCCTTGGCTCTTTAAGAACTTTGAGAGAGGAGTTGGGGATTGTGCATCTTATCAAAGCTGAGGAAGGTTGTTCTTCATAGCCACCTTGATTAAAAAATGCTTTTGCCACCAGCCTTAGCAAAAGCGAAGCACTAAGCAACTCAGCAAGACCCTGTCTCAAGGTAAAATATAAAATATGGCTGGGGATGTGGCTCAGTGATCAAGTGCCCCTGAGTTCAATCCCCAATACAGCCCCCTTCCAAAAAAACCCACTTTTGTCTGACAATTTCTCAAGCAGCAGCAATTGCTCTACAAGACTGTATTTGGCCAATGGGTAAAACCTATGGATAAGGACATGGGAGGAATATAAACAACCACATCTCTATCTTCTATGGCAGTTCTTAGTGGAAGAGCAGGAAGGTGGACAGGAAGGCAGGGTACTCGTTTCTGTGCCCATCCTTCAACCCTTACTCAATTCATTTCAGTTTCCTCATCTGTAAAGTGTAATGATGACATCTACTAAGCAGAATTGCATGAAGACTAAGACAAAATACTTCCCATATTGTAAGATGCCAATAAGTGATAGACATTTCAGAGAGATGATGGTAACATGAAATATATATATCTTTATCCAAAAAGTATATTTTTCTGTTATTCATTGTTAAACCTAAATTCTCTGAGATTTAGAAGTCGTATGGAAGAAATTAAAGGTTGAGAAACATCTATTAGAAGAGTAACAAAAAGGGGCTGGGGTTGTGGCTCAGCGGTTGAGTGCTTGCCTCACATGTGTGAGGCACTGGGTTCAATCCTTAGCACCACATAAAATAAATAAAGGTATTGTGTTCATCTACAACTAAAAAAAATATTAAAAAAAAAGAAAACAAAGATTTAAAAAAAAGAGTAACAAAAAGAAAAATTTAGTTAAAATTTCAAGAGGAGGTGTATATAATGAGAAAACTGGAGTCAGAAATACTAATCAATAGTGTAGCCGAAATATCCAGCTTCTAATACAGTATTTGATAAAGAAGTATTCTTGAACCGTGTGTTAAAACCTCCTAGAGGATAAATTTGTACCATTTTGTTCCTCATGTCAGTTATAAGCATGCAGCATGCTGACTTTTGAAAAAAGAAGGAGTAAAGAGTAGCATATATCATGGTCTCTAGTAACATTAAGAAAACTTAAAATTAGAAAATTAAAATGAAGCCACAATTTCAAAAATTTATTCTTTCATCAAATATAAGACACATTTCTTCTACAGGGAACTCGCATTAAGTGAAAAGAGACTAAAATAAACTTGTTAAATTTAAATGTTTCACTTTTACATTCATCAAGAAATAGCCATTGTTCTTCCTGAATCAGCAAAAGATGAGGCAAAGTAAAGACGAACTTTATATAAATTAAAACAATCTTTAAGATTTAAATACTCTTTTATTATCTAGAGTACCCAAAACACAGGGTACTTACTGAATTTGTGTATCAAAATGAAAATAAAACCGAAGAATAAAATTGATCATAAAGATTGGATTGCCGTTTCTTTTAGATAAATGAATCTTCCTTCAAATAGTGAACTTAAAGAATGAAAAACAGTAATTTTTAACATCAACTATTTCTAAGACCCAGCTCTTCACTATCTCTAGTATTCTTGGCTTATAAACCTTTGCACCATAGAGGAATGCCTGCAGTCACTACTTTCTCTACTACCTGCCAGAGATGGTTTCAATAACTTAAATAAATTCCAAATATTTACCTTGAAAATACGTGAAGTGGACAATGTGATTTTGTGTTTTACTTATATCAGATATGATTTTTATGATTTGCTATTTTTTTAGTGGACGTTTAATTTTCCTTCTTTTCTAGTAAGGGGACAATAAAGGGTTTGCACTTTGATCCTTTGGGTCAAATTGCCTCAGCCTTTTGACAAGGTGTCCCCAGCTTGGTTTTCCTTCAGCTGTTTCAATCTCTCATCTCTTGGCCACCCAGATATGATGTTTATATTAATTGATATTTACATTTATTCCAGTGCAGAAAACATAGTATCAGTAATCTAATTTCTGCCATCACCCCTCCCTGAAGTACTCTTTCCAAGGCTGACAGTGATCTTCAGGCGGGCAAAGCCACCAAGGGTTTTTCAGTTCTCATCTTTCCTGATCCTTCCATGTGTTGATTCTGCCAACCATTTCTGTTTTTTGTTGTTGTTGTTGTTGTTTCATTCACCATGACACACACCCCCCTCCTTTGCTTTTCTCTATACCTCTCAGGTCTCCCTCTGTCTCCCTTGTGGTATGGTGGGTAAATGTGCAATGCGGAAACCAACACTTAACTGGAATCCTGGCTCCAGTACAGACTCCATCTGTGTCATGGTGCAGATGCTTCCAGAGGAGCATGTTTCCTCATCCATAAATAAGAATTATAAAGGTATTTCTTGTTGATGCATCCTTACCAAGAAGAGAGGAATACTCTTTACTTACTATTGCTTTTCTTGTAATGCACTTTTGAATAATCATATAAATATATTAAGCAATAAATTAAATATCAAAATAGACAATTTGCCATGTATGAATTTAATCAACAATTGTTACATATGGAATAAAAGTAAATTGGGATTCATTTACTAGTCTCCCAACTTTTGTCCATGGTTGAAGTCTTTTATAATAAAATATTTTAAAATATTGATTCTAACCAAAAGAGTAGTAAACACACTTAAAAACTGCTTTTAAAATAGTTAATATAAGGTGGAAAATGGAACGTACTAGGAAACGAGATTAATCAAATTATGCCATGGCATAATGAGTTCCACTATTATCCATAATTGTAATGCACCAATAATAGACAAATAAAATAGCTACTATGATTATTTAAATTAGTTTTGTCATTATCTTTTTTGTTTTACTCATTCTTTCTCCCCAGAATATCTTTCTAAGCTTTTTATTAATTTGACTATTTTTATGCCCTTTTTAGAATTTCAATAATTTTATCAGACCTCATATAAAAAGAAAGAAAAGTTTGACCACCCATGGTTATTGGATCTGGGAAAGTATGAGAAAGGAAACTTATGGAGAAAGCTCACCTATTAACATAGCTGCAAAATTCAATTCAGTTTCCACTCTTGACTCTAAAAGTCTTGCAAACTAGAGACAGGAACTTTCCTTATTTTAATTAAAGATATGCAGGAAAAACTAAAAGAAGCAAAATAATTAATGATAAAGCTTTAGGAGCTTTATCATAAGAAACAGGGACAATACAGGGATACCATATTATTATTACTATTCAAAATGTTGTGAATATCTTAGCCAATAAAAACAGAAAAATACAAAAGGTATAAATATGAAAGAAGAGATAGCGTGTTCATGTGAAAAATGTCTACACAGAAATCTTCCGAAAGAATAAGCACACATAAAAAAATAGATTAATCTAATTAAAAAAAGATTTCTGGATGAACAATTAATATAGAAAAATTCATTATATGGGTTCCAGTCCCAGTGAAGATGACTAATTAGCATACAGTTTTGGCTTCCATATCTAAAATCAACTCTGTGAGACAAGAAGTAAATGTGAAATCCAAGAAATTGTAGAGGAAAACAAATGTAAGCTAAGTCCCTAGAGAAATGAAAATCTGACTTGAACTGATATGTATATAGCTGAAGAAAAGGAATGTATATAGCCAATGTGACTTCAAGAAAATAAAAAAATATGAGTTATTTTTTCTTAACTACAAATAGGTCAAACAGGCAACAACAACAATTAATGCAAAGCAATTATTAAAAGTATAGAAGATGAATATTTGAACACTATAATTGACCAATTGGACATACAGAGAATTACGTATTCACACATTAGAGAATATAAATTCTTCCCAAATACACAAGTATAATTTCTAAACTTTGACCACACTCTAGCCTACAAAGTATGTCTTAACAAATTGCAAAGAGTAGGTCATCAACATGACATTAGTTCCTGACAAAACACAATTAAGTTAGAAAAGAATAATAGAAAGATAAAATTAAACCATACATATATTGTAAAATAAAAATTCTTGTTCTAAGTCATCTGTAGATCAAAAAGGAAATACCAATGCAACATCAAAAATACTTACCAGTAAATTATAATAACAACACTACACTAATTTTAGATATAAAATGGCACTTCAAAGGAAATATCAGATAACCATTTACCTAACAACAGACAAGCAAAAAATTAGCTAATTGAAGAAAGGAAGAAAATAGCAGCAAAATATATCTCCAAGGTGTAGACATATAGAGAATTTTATAAGTTCAGCTATCAATGGTGTACAAAAATATCTGAGAGATCAAAAAAGCCAATATGTTCAAAATAATCAGTCTTCAGGAAAATCAAAATTAAAGGAAAAATTAAATTCTATCTCACTTACTAGAATGGTAAGTATTGTTTAAAAAATCAAACAATATCACATTTTGTGGGGTGTGGAACAAAAGATCTCTCATATATTGCTACTGAGATTGGAAATAAGCTATAACCACTTTCCACAAATAGGATATCTATTTGTGCCTTTGAAAATTAATCAGATACCCACCCCATAGCCCAGAAATTTCATTTCAAAAGAAATTAAAGCATTGTCATGAAAAGATTTGTACAATAATATTTACAGTAGGGTTATTCATAATAATTCCAAACTGGAAAAAACTTAAACATTCATAAGCAGTAGAATGAACAAACATTCATGTGGTATGTTTATATAACAGGATTCTTCTCAGTAATAACAAAGAGCAAATACTACTACATGTGACAGCATAAATCTAAAAAGTATTATGTTAAGTGAAAGAAACCAAAGACAAAAGTGTACATATCCTCCAACTCATTATATATAAGGTTCAAGACTAGTGATGACTGGTAGAAGGATGAGTAGTGGGGCAGGAGGGGGGATTGAAAAGAAGGGGAATGAAGAAAATGATTTATTTATATTGGGGCTAGAATCATGGGTGTACGTATGTATCAAAACTCATTTCACAGATTGCATCTTTTAAAGATGGCCACAACAATGTCTCCCACAGTGTATGTTGTTCTGCAGTGTGACCGTGCCATTCCCTCATGTAACTGATAAAATGTAATTCCACGCACATGAATCTGGACTTAATGACTTGCTTACTAACAGCCTATGGCAGAAGTAACAGTGTAAGACTTAAGATGCTAGACCGTTAAAAAAGACTTGAAGTTTCCTCCTGGGTGTCCTGGGACATTCTCTCAGAACCTAGCCATCATGTTGTGGGAAGCCAGTATGACATGGAAAGCCATGTATAGGGGCTTGGATTGACAGCTCTAGCGAAATGCCTAGTCAGACTTCCAGGTGACAGCAAGCAGAAACTGCCAGTTACGTGAAGAAGGAATTTAGAGTGTCCAATCCAGCCAGATCTTCACATGACCAGAGCCTCAGCTGATATCTACCAGACACTACTGAGGAGACTGCAAATGAAAATTATTCAGCACAGTCAACTCCAGAACCATGAGAGTCAAATAATATATGGTTTTAAGCAACTACATTCTAGGCTATTTCGCTATCAGAAATAAATAACCAGAACACTTATTGAATTGTACAAGAAAAATTTATGTACTTTGCTATATGCAATTTTTACCTCGATAAAAATAAAATTATAAGAGAATATGTTGTACTAGGTTTTGTGATATCTAATAGAAACTGACAATGGCTCAAATAAGATGAAAGTGTATTTCTCTCTAATGTTAAAAAAAAAGTCCCAAAATAGTTTAGCACTATTTGGCAGCTTCAAAATCATAAGGGACGAAGTCTCTATCTAAATCTTCCTTTCATTGTCATTGGTAGGGCTCATCTTACTTCAGGTTGTTCACAGGCTCATGTAGCATCAACTCATTGGGGAAGCACTATTGGTCACTATAAGCCATTGATCTCCATCTTCCAAAGGAGCTGTGTTCATCAGGTCTCCTTTTCATCCCTTCTGCCATCTCCTAAGTCAGAATGCCATTATCTTTGTCCGAGATTAATACAACAACTTCTTGTCTTTGGGTCTGTTTTTCACCTCTGTTCTTCCCTCATCTTTCCTGTGACTACCAGAGTAACTTTCCCAAACATAAGCCTCTTATCCCAGCCCATCCCTCGTGACTCAGACCCTTTGATACATTCCTAGTGCCAAGAAAATAAAAGCCAAATTCAGAGTAGGAATTATCCACATGGCTGGAGCATAACGTTTGAATGTATGGTTTCTATTCATATCTATTGTTTTTAAAATAGCTAATTATTTTATTTGCCATTGTAACATTAAGCTACATATCAGTTATAAATCTTAATTACAAGCCTTTTGTGTAAAATGTGTTGGAAACTGGATTATTTCACCCATTTTGGGGTTCTATAGTTATATTAAAAATACCCAATTGGGAACTAAATCACAACAGTAGTGTGAAGAAAAAAGTGAAATAATATAAAACCATGTACCTTATAGAAATAGTTTAGTCTAAAAATGTTTAATATGTAAAAGAGAAATATAGGTGATGGGATGTCACTGATGCCTCTCAAGTTTGAAAGTAGATTTTGTTTAATAACTCTTCTCTCTTCATGGTTACACTCTGCTAGTCTAAGATCATGTATATATTACATAATGTTTAATAGTTTTGTCTTTCACATTTGAGTCTTTAATTTATCCAAAAGTGAGTTCTCATAACAGCAGAAAGTGAAAGAACATTTTATTTTTACATGGACAGCTAGGTAGATAGACACATAGATATGTATGTAGATAGACCAATGAAGGCTTTCTTCCTTTCTTGTATGAATCTCTCCAAGGCAGAAAGCTGAAACCACCTTAAACCATTGGCTTATAAAAACAAAAACATAACCAAGCTCATTTTAAAGTGATGACACTGGGGGGCATGTGGAGAGGGAAAACTTCTGGGATTGTGAAGAAATAGATGTCTCTTGAGACTAGAAGTCAGCAGAGGTCATTCAGAGCCATTGCCTCTATTGTTATAGCATTCTTAGCAAGGATAGTATCTCAGAAGAAATGAGTAGGCACTGTGCCTCAAATGTCTGCACCCCACAGCATAAGAGAGATACACAGATCTTCTCCTGACCTGTGACCAGAAGAGGTGACCAAACCAAAGGGGACCCTGTAGGTGTGACAAGAACCCAATGATGCTGGGTGCAGTGGCGCATGCTTGTAATCCCAGCCCTTTGGGAGGCTGAGACAGGAGAATGGCGAGTTCAAAGCCAGCCTCAGCAATGACGAGGAGCTAAGCAACTCAGTGAGACCCTGTCTCTACATAAAACACAAAACAGGGCTGGGGATGTGGCTCAGTGTTCAGGTGCCCTGAGCTCAATCCCCGGTACCCCCCAAAAAAGGACCCAATGACCTCCAATGACCTGAGGCTCCTCTCCAATACTGTGTTGATGTGTAAGCACCCAGGACCTTTTTATAACCCTGGGGCAAGGCTAGACCTAATACAAACTGAGATAAATATCCAACAGAGGCTTGGAATATATGTAGTCAACTTAAAGAAAGTTCAGAAATGTTATAGTCCACCAACTGTGATTTATAACTACTATATGCATCTTAATTTTATAAAATAAATGGCAACTTTCTCCAGAAAAAAGTATAAATATAATTCATTATTAATATAAAATAGCAATATTCAAAATACTGAAAACAAAAGTGTTTAAAATCTTTACAGATGATTTAGAAAGGCTTGGACAATGAGGAAATTAATTAAAAAGCATCATTAAAGTTTAGGAACTACTTCCATTTATCTTCTGTCAATAGCTTATTTATTCATTTATTCAGGAACATCACTACAGACTGATACTAAAATGATAAAGCCGTGTTCTGACACAGTTAAATATCTTAAATCTCTTTTATTTACCACAGGAAGCCATTTGGCTTTGATGCAAACTGCTAATGTGATGAATAGTTTGTGAAGAAATCACAAAAGTGGAAGTAATTGTCCATGAATTGTTACGTTGGGTTTATGTGGGCAAATTTTTTTTTATTTATTTGCAACCTTCAATATTCAATATTAAATAAATCCCCCAGCCAGAAATAAAAGATTATTTTAATCATTTTTTATTAAGTACAACAAAATAGTACTCACATTATTCATTTTAAGTGGTTGTCATTTAGAAAATTCAGTTTGGTTGACAAAATAAAAGTGGTAATGATGTTTGAGACTCCTATATTTGTGAAAAACAAAGATATTTAAAATATGGTGCCTTCCTTTAAGACACTGTATTCTAGAATAAAAGGATTGACCTGTAAAGAAACATTATCACATTTGAAGATGCTGAATTTCATGTCAAAACTGCAGGTGACTTTAAGAGAAAAATGGAGAAAAAACTTGATCACTATCACATCTTATCACATTCTGTAAATATATGTCAAAAGCTAGAAAATAGTAAAATTTAAATTTAAATATAACATATTTTACACTTGTCTTGATTTTTTGTCTATTTTTGCTAACCTCAAAGAATGTGAATATATTTATTTAATAATAAATATGTTTATCTGGGGGCTGGAGCTATTGCTCAGTGGTAGAGCGCTTGCCTTGCATGCCTGAGGCACTGGGTTCGATCCTCAGCACCACATAAAAAAATAAATAAATAAAATATTTTAAAAACTGTTTATCTAACTTTGTCTTTTACCGAAAATATAAAAGTAATAAAAATAAAATTCTTTCAGCCTAAACCCATCAAATAATACAAAGGTCTTTTGTTCTTATTTTTGTATTTAACAATGCTAAAGTCAGTTCATTCCTGAAAAAGCAGAGGATCATTAGGGAAAAGACAGTGATCAAAAGAATATTCTCCTAAACTGAAGACAGACAAATTTTGGATTGAAATGACTAAGAAAAAGAAGCAGCTATGAAAAAAATACATGCAAATGACCAATGAAAATATGAAACAATATAAAACTCTCTTAATAGGGGAAATGACTGTTTTGCAGTTCACTAAACAAAATAGAATTGACTACAAAAACTAAGCACTGGATGTCAATGTGAATATTCATAAGACTAACTACAGAAATTTAAGAAGCCTCAAGGTGTAAAAGATCTGAATAACTTTGTAAAATATAATTCTGCTGAAAAGTACAGTATTGAATCTTCTAAGGTGATATTTGATGAAAATCTGAGTCCTAGAACTGATGAAATTTTGTACTGGTGCTATGTTCTAGAAGAACATTACCATGATGCAAGAAAGGAAGCCCACAAATTTTAAGGACATTAAGCACTGGTTGGCTGTGCTTAGGGTACAACATAGGGTAAATGTGACAGTAATTTTATGTGGAGGATATACACAACTTGCCTATGTGTCACTGGGCAAGAAGGAAGGGTGGGCAACTGGAAGAATGCCACCTTCATAGTTCAATAACCACTTCGTACCAGACACAAGCGGTCATACAGTTCATCTGGGTTAGAGAAAAGTAATATTTACTCTTTGTAGACAATTGCTTTCTGTATCTCCTCCTGGACTTCTTGTAAAAATATTTTCAGTATTTGTCCCACATACACCACAAGCATACACTCGATGTAACATCAGTGACAAAGACCTGTGGCCATGGAATTTTATGTTCTATAAATAAAAATATAAACTTTTCCTTTTTGTGGGTTATCCACAGTTAACAGAAGTCCAAGAATCCAAGATCTGAATGATTCAGTCTGATTGCCATTTACCTAGTTGCTAATGCTGTAATCTGTATTGATTAATGGAATACTTGGCCTTCAGTGATGATTTAAAATGAACCAGCAGATGAAGTTTTTAGTAGATCTTTGTTCTCTTAATGAAAAGAAATTATATAATCAACTTCTTGTCTCAAGCCAAAATTTACCAGGCAAAAGTATAGAGAAAAAAGATATTTAAAAATTCTCCTCTCTTAGATATTTGTCACCTGCTCCTCCAACAGAGGATTAATATTCAGAATATATAAAGAACTAAAAATCTTAACAAAAAAATTAGTAAACGGCAAAAGAACTAAAAAGACACTTCTCAAAAGAAGAAATACAAGTGGCCAGCAAATATGAAAAAAATATTCAACATCTCTAGCAATCAAGGAAATACAAATTGAAAGTACATTGAGATTTCATCTCACTGTAGTCCCAATGGCAATTATCAAGAATAGAAATAATAATAAATGTTGGTAAGGATGTGAGAAAAATGGTACGCTCATACATTGTTGCTAGGACTGAAAATTAATATAACCACTCTGAAAAAACTATAAGAAGATTCCTCAAAAAACAAGAAATGGAACCACCATATGCACCAGCTATCCCACTCCTGGGAATTTAACCAAAAGAACTAAAATCAGGATACTGTAGTGATATAGCCACACAGATGTTTATGGCAGCACAATTCACAATAGTCAAGTTATGGAACCAGCCCAGATGCTCATGAACAGATGAATGGATAAAGAAATGAGAGAGAGAGAGAGAGAGAGAGAGAGAGAGAGAGAGAGAGAGAGAGAGAGAGAGAGAGAGAGAGAGAGAGAGAGAGAGAGAGAGAGATGT
>PVHX01005623.1:0-81450 GCA_004024805.1 Geosciurus inauris | reverse complement strand
AGAAGAAAGATCAGTGGAGTGGAAGGGGGGTAAGGGGGAGGGAGGATAGATGGGAAAAGGGAGGACAGGTGAATGACACTGACCCTGACCCTACTACCCCATGTACAAATATGAACATACCACAGTGAATTTCACCTTTATGTGTATTTATGGTGCACTAGTCAAAAATAACTATAACTAAATAGTAGACAGACCAGTAAAATAGAGGAAAAGGAACAGAGGGAGGGCAGAGAAAAGAGGAAATACTGGAGACTTGGAACAAAACATATTCCATGCTTGTATGATTGTCAAAATAAACTTCAATATTATGTATAACTATAATAAACACTAATTAAAGAAATTTTTAAAAATCTGCCCTCTGACAATGATGTGATTGCTCTGCTTTTGTTGAATGATGGAGAAATGGTTGAAAGGTGTACAAATAAGAACAGCAGAATGATGATATTGTGAAAGTGGGCAAATAAACAAAAGAAAAATTTACACTGTGGAGAAAATCATGTAATGAAAACATAAGCTTTGAACAAAGTGCATTTTTCAATGAACAAGAGATTAAATCCAATGACTAAATTAAAATGAAATTGCTTAGAAGCCTACGATAATGGCCCATGATTCTAAAAAGACGTCTTGTGAAAAGGTAAGCTATCAAAATGCTGACTCATTAACTGGTGATTCTGTTGCTATCTGATCACAGAATACTCAGATTCTACCTTAGTAAAAGGATGGCAAAACTGATCTGTCCTGTTGCCCAATGTCCTTATGTGACCTAAGTTATCAATTGAAGTTTGTCGTGTTATCTGTGCAGGTCTTTATCTTAGTTTGAACCCATATGTGTTTAACGTTTTAATAAATGTCTTTCATAGAACTAAGAAATATCAGAAATTGTGTGGGCTATAATTGTCTCACCATTTCATTTGCCAGTTCATTTCTATATAAAAATATGAAATAATATAATTATATATGGTTATTTTCCCAACTTAGTGTGAATTTGCATACACTTTATTGCAAATGATTAATGTATTTGATCACAGAGTGTTTTCCTACAGTCTCCATGGGGGATGTTCTGTATTACCTTGCTACAAATCAGAAAAATTCTAAATACCAAAATCTGCCCACAAGGCTTTCAGATAAATCATTAAGAACTGTATCTATACTAGGATTATTATGGTTATTACAATTTTCAAAATAGAATGCATTTTGAGGTGAAAAAATCAAGTTTTGGAATAATTTTGAAGAGAAGCAATTCTGGAGTTATTCAGGCTCAATAACAGTTTGCTCAGCAAATATAAATTACTGCAAGCAAAAATGAGGCTAATACCAGAGTATTTCTTGTAAGACAAATCTGTTAACAACAACATTGCTCAGTTTTTATTTATCTTGGAATTCCTTATTCTACTCTCAATTTTGAAAAGTTTTGCTGGATGTAAGATTCTTGGTTGACAACTTTGTTTTCCCCTATGTTTCTTTTCGCATCCTCTCACTGCTTTCTGGCCTCAGTTGTTCCTGAGAAGTAAAGCCATTAATCTGAGTTTCCTTAAATGTGATAAGACACTTTCTCTTGCTGCTTTGCAAATTTTCTCTTTGTGGTTAGTTTTCTGCATTTTTACTATGATAGACATGAATGAGAAATCTTGTGCATTTATCCTAATGGAGTTCACTGAGCTTCTTGAATGTGAAGATAAATATTTTCCACAAATTTGCAGTTTTCAGCCATTACCACCTCTTTGTGTATTTTTTCTGTTTCTGTTTCTCTTCTTTTCTAGTATTCTCATTGTATGAATGTTGGTGTGCTGAAAGGTATCCCACAATCCTACAGAGGTCGCATTTTTTTCATTTTTCTCCATTTTTTCCTCTCTGTTCTTTTTTCCCTCTGTTCCACATCATCTCAATCTATCTTCAAGTGCACTGATTCTTTAGTCAGCTACTTAAAATCTGCTATTGAGCCCCTCTAACAATTTTTTTCATTTTAGTTTTTAGCCTTTCAACTGCATAATTTCCATTTATTTTTTTTAATATTTTTTTTAGTTGTAGATGGACACAATGTCTTTATTTTATTGCTTTGTATGTGGTGCTGAGGATCGAACCCAGGGCCTCACGCATGCGAGGCAAGTGCTCTACCACTGAGCTACAATCCCAGCCCCTCATTTATTTTTGATGTATAAATTTCTCTTCTCTTTATTGACATTCTCTATTTGATGATACATTATCTTTATGTCTTCTTTTACCTCTTTAAACACGTTTTCGTACAGTTCTCTGAATGTATTTATGATGGATAGTCAGTAGTTTTATCTGTTGATTCTACACCTGCTCCATTTCACAGAAAGCTTTTTCTGAGCCTTTTCCTCTCCCATGTATGAGCCACACTTTCCTTCTTCTTTGCATGTCTCATATTTTGATAAAAACTGATTATCTGAGGAAATATGTTGTAGCAATTTTGGATACAGGTTCTTTATCTCCATGTCTGGAGTTTGGTTTTGTTGTTCACTTGTTTGTTTGTGACTTGGATAGACTATTTCAGTAAGCTCTATTCCCCCACAGAGCAAAGACTCTGATATCACTCATCAGATAGCATAGCCTTAGGCGAGCACAATGGTATGGGATAACAGTGGATTTGACACTCTCTTTGTCATTTGACTATCTATCTTTTATTCTCTGTTAAATTGTGTGCTTCGTTCTGTATTATGTCCATCCATTAGTGTCCAGTAATTATCAGCTGACCACTCTATTACTTTTAAAAATGCTCTATAGCATAAATTGCTCAGTAGTCTAATCCAATTAAATTCAGGCAGAGATAGATTTGAGGCCAGTTTTTTAGTTTGTTCCTGACTCTAGAAGGACTTTTCTTAGCTGTCTCTTGATCCTCTCTAGTGAACTAGATGACTTATAGTTTAGTTTATTGTTCACAATTAAGAAGAGCTGTTGGGCTGTGGTTATAGCTCAGTGGCAGACGTTTGCCTAGCACATGTGAGGCATTGGGTTCGATCCTCAGCACCAAATAAAAATAAATAAATGAAACAAGCAAAAAAAAAAAAAAACAAGAACTGTTACTTTCAAGAAAGGCCTTAGTCTTGAACACCAAATCACATAAAATTAATTGCTTTGGAAAGAGTTTCATCGCCCTCTTTTCCTACTGACTGCATGGGCAAAGCCTCCAAGCAATTGCTCCAGGAGCTGGGCAGGGAAAGTTTTCTTGGTTTGCCTCTTCTGGTATAAAACCTCTGCTCTTT
Source organism: Geosciurus inauris (assembly GCA_004024805.1). Taxonomy (NCBI): domain Eukaryota; kingdom Metazoa; phylum Chordata; class Mammalia; order Rodentia; family Sciuridae; genus Geosciurus; species Geosciurus inauris. The sequence continues at coordinate 78,226 of PVHX01005623.1, read as the reverse complement.
AATGAGCTGAAGTTAGGGAAATAGAGACATCAATACTCTTTACTGGATTAACAGAATGTAGCGTCTCCTTATGGATGTGCACTGAGTAGAGAAAGAAAGTCCCAACCACAACACCAGGAATTTAGCTTCTTTGACCTGGAGCTGGAAGGGATTAGAAATGCTGGCAAACTGTCCTTCTCAGCAGGCTGCAGTAACCCTTGACTGGGAGCTTAGGGAAGAGGGACTCCCATTTTCTTGGTCACACTGGCATATAGTGGAACTTAACTCAAATTGAACTTGGGGAAAGACTAAGAATGGGTCATGGTTCATGGGAAACACTCTGTTCACAGTTTATTGTTTAAGTTATTTTGGTGCCAGCCTCTAAGCTTATTAGTTTTCCCTTTTTTATATTCGTTTTTATCCAAATGAACATTCATATTTATTTATTCCAATTGCTTCACATAAAAATCACATGTTCTAGACCACAATCTAGACTCAGTGTTTTGTGCTATATTATACTTCCTACTATTAACATGCCACTCTGCATTAATTCATGCTCAATTGTTGATGCATTGTCATTTATAAATGTCCTTAAGATGAGGTTCAAAAATAAATACAGTGGAAAATTAAACTCTTAAATTAGCAAAAACAGAGGCAAGAGAGTAAAATAGAATAAGTAAGTAAGGCAAAAGTAGAGAGAGATGAACACATAACATTTTTGCCATAAAATCCTATTTACCTACTTGCCAGAAGTGCATTACAAATTTGTCTTAAAATAATGTTCAAAGCCACAATTTACCATTTCAATAAGCTTAAAAAAAAAACAAGCTTCAGGAGAAGCAGTTATTTCTGATAAAGTTACAAGACATTTCTCCCAAAGCCATCATAAAGAAGATAGAATATAATATAATGAATAACCTCTTCCAGGTAAGAATAATAAAGGGTTTCATGGGGCAGTCTCTTATGCTCAATATAAATATGATATTACAACAAACAATAATCATTTTGTGTGCCAGCAAAAAAATATTGTCCTTTCAGTTCTCTAATAATATGGATGCCACAAAAGCATAATTTTTGTGGTTTAAGAGGTGATTCTAACCACCAGAGATAGTATCACCTGCTTGGTGACATCTGGAAATGCATTCAGGTGCTTTTGTTTGTCATAATGTCTAAGGTTGTGAAGGACAATCAGTGTCCCGAGTGGCCAAATATATTCCCCAGTTCTGGGAGAGCACTTCATGATGGAGATTGTTGCTCTCAAGATGATAATAGTACAAACTCTCCCACCTTGAGAAATGCTGATCTAGAATTTTTAATTTCAAACTATTCCACAGAGATGGCTCATAAACTACCACTTGTGTGAGTTTGCAGATTATGTGTGCATTGGTGTACGTCTGTGTTCATTAGTGTTTGGAAGGTAAGGTAGGTGGTTCTGCTTCCCTAGCTGTTCAACCAGAGCAGCTTTATTTCCATCTATTTTGTATACTGCAGCTCTAAGAAATACAGAGTTTAAAATGAGATGAGAAACACATAATTCCAAGGTAGTTAATGAAAAGCAACCCAAGAGGCAGCTACAACAGAGCTAACATTCCCTATCAGGGTTAGAGGGTGAGTGGGAGGTTGCATAAGTGTAAGAATGGGGTGAAAGGGAAATGAAAGGATGATGAGAGAAGCAGGAATATATGAAAGATAAATATTAAATGAAACCCCCTTCTTATGACATCTCTGAATCTTTGGAAAAATAGCGAGACTTGCCATAACTTCAGCTAGTATATTACTTATTTAATTTGTACAATGAATCATTCCAAAACTTACTGCCTTAAAGCAATTAAATCATTTGTTATTCTCATGGTTTCTCTGGATCAGGAATCTGTTAGCAACCTGGCTGGGCAGTTCTTGCTCCATCCTCCTCATGATGTTACAGTCAAAGAGCAGTTGCAGCTTCCATCAGATGTTAACTAGGGGTCTTGTTCACCTAGGATTTGAGCGGGGTTTTGAAGTCCACTCTCACGGCTGGCAATTGGATGTTGAATGATGAGGAGAAGCCTGAGTTCCTCTTTCCCTGGTCTCCTCAGTGCTACTTGAGTGCTCTCACAGAGGCTGGCTCCCCACAGACAGGATAACCCAGGAAACAAAAATGAAAACTTTCATATCCAGCCATACAAAGCCTATGCCACTTACATTTATTGCCACTACATTGTTTTGGTCATCCTGACTGTCTTCAATCACTGTGAGTAGTATAAGGAGCATATGCCATAGACATGCCTGGACATGCTGAGGCCTCACTAAGTTGCTGGCCATAAGGAACAGCAGCCATTGACATGCTTAGTCATGCCTGTTTGCAATTGATAAGAGGCTATAAGGGGCACCTAACCATAGACCTGCTTAGCAATGACAGGTTACAATTGATAGGGAGCACAGCTCCATGCACATGCACAAAAAAATATGCCCAGTTGCAATTATACTATCTCATTGGACATAACCAATGGACATTGACTTTTACTGGGTGTAACCAATCACCAGCCCACACCACCAGCTTGGAACTGCATTTAAACCGCTTGTCCTGCCACACTGGGAGCTTTTGCTCAAGGACATCAGTGAGACTGGCTGCCTTGCTGTCCCCTGGATCAACTCCACCATTCCCTGACATCCAGCCATCGGCTGAAGAGAACCACCAGACAAGGTGGTTCATCTGCTCTTTGGCTAAGAGAAGTCGCGTGGCATCGGAGGTATTTTAGGGCTTGTGGTTGCCCTAGGATTGTGTGAATTACTTGTAATGTTTAGTTGCCCTGGGATTGTGTGAATTATTGGTAGTGTTTAGTTGCCCTAGGATAGTGTGACTTACTTATAGTGTTTAATTAGTACACATTGAATGCTAGTTGGGGTGCTCCAGCACACCCAGCACTTTTTGCATTAATTAATTATATTTGATGATTGTTGTGATTGAACATACACTTGCATTTAAAGACTATCTGCCTCCAAGTAATGATTAATTGTACCACTCACAACAGTAGGAACTACAAAAGTATGAATATCCCACAAGAACCAAAGATTATTTGGGAATCATCCTGAAGGCTGATGTTCAGTCATATTTCTCGTTGCTATGACTAAAATGAACGAACCAGAACAATTGTAGAGGAGGAAAAGTTTATTTAAGGGTTATAGTTTCAGAGGTCTGTTTACAGAGAGCAGACTCCATTCCTTGGGGCTGGAGGTAAGGCAGAATATCATGGCAGAAGAGTGTGGCAGAGAGAAACAGCTCACATGATGATCAGAGAGCAGAAAGGTGTCCACTTGCCAGATACAAATATATACCCCAATGCCATGCCCCCAATTCCCACCTCCTCCACCCATGCCCTACCACTTCAGTTACCACTCAGTTGATCCTTATCAGGGGATTAATTCACTGATTGGATTAAGACTCTTGCAACCCAATCATTTCTCCTCTGAACCGTCTCACATTGTCTCACACGTGACCTTTTGAGAGACATCTCACAACCAAACTATAACAGCTGGCTTCCAGATGACTTTTTGCTTATTCATCTTTTTTTTCTGTCTGTGGAAGCCAACAGATGTAGAAGCAGGATCAGACCCTGAGTTAATTACTTTTATACATTGTTGAATTCATTTTACACATATTTTGTTTAGGATTTTTAGATCTATGCTCATGAGAGATATCAGTCTGTAGTTTTTTTTATTTTCTTATAATGTCTTTGTCTACTTTTATTGTTAAGTAAATCTGGCTTCATAAAATTAGAATTAGAAAATATTCCCTCTGCTTCTATTTTCTTAAAGAAACTGCAGAGAACTGGTATAATTTTTTCCTTAAATGTTTGGTAGAATTCCCCAGTGAACTCATCTATTTTCTGTTTTGGAAATTATTAATAACTAATTCCATTTCTTTAACAGGTATATGCCTATTCATACTATCAAATTCCTCTTTGTGTGAGCTTTGGTAGATGTTTTTTTCCTAATTGAAGAAATTCCTTTTAAGTGTTAGGCTATTTGACATATAACCTGGAGATTATCCACTTACCTAGAAACAGCACAAATACAAGAGACAGGTGAAGTCATGTTTTCCTATTTGTGGAAATCTCCATTATATACTTCTACCAATGTAATATAATTCAAATATGAATCAGACCTACTTTTTAACTAGTACCTTGGTCACAAGTTGTTTACATTTTGAGGCCTACTGAAGTTATTATCCAAGGGTATAATTAGAATCAAATTATGAGTATTTTTAAATCTCAAACACTACATAAAATGTTAGCTACTAGTAACCTATTAATTTACACAGTTTTCCCCATGTAAGTTATCATCTAAATCCCCTTCTGACAGGTACTGCTAGCTTCTTATCCAATATTCATTTTTCTGTTTTATTAAAACAATCCTAATTTTGTTTTGGTGAGGCAATGTCCTTAGCCAAAAACTACATTAGTTTTGAAGCTTCTTTTGCAACTAGAAGTTCTACTGAAGTCTAGTAGGGAAAAGTTTATTTCCCCCATAATGATACAGCACCTTCTTCTTTGTCCCCTTCCTATGTCTTCCACCTCTCTGGATAATAGACACAAGAGAAACATCAAACAGCCATCTCCTATCTTGAAATGATCAGGAAGATGAAATCAAATACAAACATGTTGGAACATAAAGACAGTAGCCTGTGACACGGAGGACATGAGAAAGCTACTGCACAATCTCTGAGATTCCTACTTGTTAACCTTAATCTTTATTCATTTAAGCTATTGGAGTTGAGGATCTATTACATTCAATCAAATACAATGCTAGGATGTTCCTTATCTTTCTGAAAACCTAGTTCAAACTTATTTCTTCAGGATGCTGTTTAGCTTGCTTTCACATACATTATATTGTTTGATATACATGTCAATCCTGTAGCCAGAGTACAAATTTTCATGCACTCACCTCTCTGGAGGTGATACTACCTCATTGTCAACTACACTGTAGACCAATGACTCCCAGGTCTTGACTTATCCTGAGCTCTGTATTTATTTTCTTTGCTGAATTCTGAATGTTGACTCAAAGCCGAGCTTAAAAGCCACACTTAACTTTAAAAACCATACTTAACTTATTAGTTCCTCACTCCAGTCCCACAAACACTGCTCTTAAACTACCATATTTTTAATCTCAGTTATTATGAACACAAAACCTCACAAGCTAGGAGTTTTAGTTAGCCTTAAATCCATGCTCTCTATAACTGCCCAAAACTATCAGTAATATAGTAATCAAACCCTACCTGACCTACATTAGAAATCTATCTCCACTTAATGGCCATTGCCTGAGTTCAGGTTCTCATCCTTTTTCTGGAAGACTACTACTAGAATCACTTAATTGGACTTCTGCAAAAGACATTCTCTAAAAGGAAAATAAATGATTATTTACTTATTAATTCACCGAATAGTTGTAGTACATCTGCTATATATTAGATACTATGATGTTAAAATTATGGTTTCAACAAAAAAAATTGCCATGGTGTAGTAAAAAGCTAGAAATACTAACAATGCAGATTGAGTAAGTGATTATTATATAACTGTTAATGCAATGCAAGCCGGCCGTGGTGGCACATGCCTGTAATCCCAACTCTTTGGGAGGCTGAGACAGAGAATTGCGAGTTCAAAGCCAGCCTCAGCAATGGTGAGGCGCTAAGCAACTCAGTGAGACCTTGTCCCAAATAAAACACAAAATAGGGCTATAGGGCTGGGGATGTGGCTCAGTAGTTGAGTGCCCCTGAGTTCAATCTCTGGTACCAAAAAAAAAAAAAAAGCAATGCAAAGTCATAAGAATAAAATAATTTATGAATGCGGTATGGTTATTTTAAAGTTTTATTTTCTTTAACATTGTAGTGAATCAACAGGAAACATGTTAAGGAAACTAATTCATTTGGTTAAAAGAAATATAAGCAAAAATAAAGAGTACAGTAATTCCCAAAATGTAAAATAAAGAATATAGCCTCTTGGAATGAAATTACTTCAAAAAAGCATTTAGTTGTTAAATAAGTTTGGGAAACCTTGAATTAGGCAGAATTCATAGTTGGCATACTATAAGACATCTCCAATTTGTTAATATGTTCGGGTGCAGCGTGTAACTCCTTGAATAGCACTGTGGTAGTTTTTCCCAAATGTATTGACTAGAGGAACCTTTTAGAACACCATTTCCTGGAATTATACACATAACACATTTTTGGAAAAAGATATTGAGAGTACTTGTTGTGACCAGTCTCTCTATGAGAGGAGCTCCAGATGAACAATGAACTTCAAGAGTTGGGAACATTTACCAAATGCGTCATAACAATGAATGATTCTGAAAACCAGTCAGATGTTCAATAAGGATACGCATTACTGTTAAAGATCTAAAGGTTCATGCAGAATAGTTCTTAGTGAAAAAAAATCTGGTACTTACCTTGAACCTAAAGATTTCTATGGGCCATCAAAACAAAGAATGTGTACACTTTAAAGAGATGTACTGGAGCTCATGAAATGGCTTCGACAAGCTGACTGGGGGATTGCTTGGCAGTTCATCTACAAACTAGCATAGATCCATAATTTTTTTAAAGTTTTTAATATTAATCCCTGGTATATTTTAAAATATCCTATTTAAATAAGTTTTGGAATGTACACTTTAAAAGACAATTTCTGAAAACTAGATCATATTAAAATCACATTAAGCCTTTGGGAAAATGATGTACAGTTGAGAATACAAAATTTGAACTATAAGTCTAAGGAGCAAAGACTAATTTGAACACTACCAAAAATGATAGAATCCATTCAGACACACTGTTGAGATAAGGTAAATTAGAGACTCTCACCAATCTTTACCCTTTCCTAGAAAAATTTCTTAGTCTATAACTAGGACCTTCTTCTCAAGTTTAAATGTTTTTAGAAATCCTTTTATTTCACACCCTCTCACACACATACTGCACTCCCGCTTTTGAACTTTTTCTTTTAAAGTCCAAAAAATTACAAAAAAAAAAATGTGCAAGGTGCAATTTTAGCAACTACAGACAACTGATCAGAGAGGCAAGCTAGCTTCTGATTTATGGGTGCCCCTGAAAAAGCAAATCCAGAGGCAGAGGCAATTAAACTAATTTCTCCATTCACAGCAATAAGAAAGTTCCTAGTCTCCCTAGGAAAACGGTTCCGCTATCAGACGTCCTTGTGGCTATTCCACCCTAGACCACCAACATTCTTAATCTGAGGGAAGGCTGCATGGGATGGTGAGCCCGAGTGAGTAAAGTGTCTCTTCCAACAGCCGGAAGTATGCGACCCTAAGAAACCAGACTCAATGCCCCCACGTGTGGGTCTTGCTGAGACTCCAGGTTGCTCCAGGTTGCGCTTGTGGCAACATCCTGAGCTCCCAAGTCATCAGAAGTAGGACACAGTAGTTACTCACCCGCGCGTCCGGGCCTCTGGGAACCAGGGCTGGTTGCTAAGGACGCTGAGGGAGTCCCAGTCCCTCAGAGCTTTTTACCATACGGTGACGAAGGCTTAGCCAATCAGGACGTGTGAGTGAAATTCCACCTGCTCCTCCCCACCTCCACCACATCGGTGTTCGGTTTCGCAAGAATAAATGCAGTGTGTGTCAAAGGCCTTTATTGGCTTTAAAAATACAACAAAACACATAGTAACGATCCCATTCGAATATGTACCTACTTTGGGCTACATCCGGCCAGCACCCGCTACAGGAACTGGCTTTCAGTGAATTAGCGGTTCCTGGTGTTTTAAGGTCTCCTCCAAAGACTGCCCCCGCCCCAATCTAAATTTGAAAAAATAAAAACAGCATAGCTGTGTCTCAAATCAAGTTGCTGCTTTTAAGTTCCTTTTGTATAGAAAATCTGGAACCGCCTGTGTCTGCAGAGGGCGGGGGATAAACAAAGCAGCCAAGGTGTTCTGCTATGAACTAACCACAAGAGGGCGAATTTAAACTCAAAAGAATGCCTTTAAAAACAGCATGTGAATACATTTCAGATCCCAAAGTGTGCGTGTGGGATGTGTGTGTGTGTGTGTTTTAGGATAGTAGAGGCAAGAATGACATGGTTTTAAAGCTCATTTAGAATAGTAAATGGCATATTAGACAACAAAGTTATGAAACAATCAAGGGTAGGACAGTTTGGCTTACTACATATTAAAACTTACTGTGAAACCTTTTTTAAAAATTTTTTTTCCCCAGAAATGAGGGTTAATGGGATTGGCTCCAGGGACTTAAGCATGCTACACAAGCACTGTACCACCAAGCTACATCCCCAGCCCTCTTTAGTCTATTTTGAGATGGGGTCTCATTTCATTGCCCAGGTTAGCCTTGAACTTGCAATCCTCCTGCCTCAGGCTCCCAAGTAGCTAAGATTACAGGTGAGCACCACCATACCTGCCTGTGTGACAATCTTTTAAGTTTTATATTATCAGTAGAATAAAAAAGAATATAGAAAAATACATTTTAAAAGACTGTGTGATAATGTTGCCATTTTAATTGGGGAAAACGGTGGAGTTTAAGCACAATTTGGAAAAAAAAAAAAAGATTTTAACCACTATCTCATATGATAGTAAGAATAAATTTTAGGGGCTGGGGCTGTGTAGCTCAGTAGTAGAGCGCTTGCCTAGCATGCGTGAGGCACTGGGTTCAATCACAGCACCACATAAAAATAAATAAAGTTTAAAAAAAAAAAGAGGCCTCTGTTTAAAAAAAAAGAATAAATTTTAGAGAAACTAAACTTAAAATAAGAATAATATTAAGCTAATCTTGTTTTAACCCTAAAGTCAAGATATTTAGCCAATATGATACCTGTTAAGACTAAAGAAAAACCAAAAATACTTAGAAATTTTATAAGAAAAATAAAATGATAGCAAAGTCAATCCTTGCCCTTCTCCCTTTAATCTGTCAACTACAGTGAAGTTTTAAAAACTCAAATCTGTTACTTGTGCTCCAAATTTTAAAATCCTGAAATGGCTGTTAGTTAGCAATTCAAAAAAAACGTCAGTTTCATCCCAATGTCTTAATATGACCACTACCTGATTAACTAGTTTTGCTCTGTTGTTTGTTTTGGTTTTGGCCAATTTTTTTAAACTCTGCACATTTCTCATACCAGTTTGATTTTCCTCAACATACAACTTTATATAAGCTCCTCCTTTGTCTGAAATCACACTTGCCTCTCAATCCTCAACTGCTGTCGCACACTCACACACACATACTACCCCGCTCACTGCACCATGCACTACAGAAATATTTCTATATCAAGACTCAAGAATTGGATATTTGGGGCTGGAGCGGTGGCTCAGTGGCAGAGCGCTTGCCTGGCATGTGCGAGGCACTGGGTTCGATTCTCAGCACCACATACAAATAAATAAAATAAAGGTCCATTAACAACTAAAAAAAAATTAAAAAAAAAAAAAAAGAATTGGATATTTGTTATCATTTTGGATGTCCAGCATACATTGTCCTTCCGTGTTCCAAGTACCTCTTCCCGGAGCCCAAGATGAAGGGGACATGATTACTCAAGAGTTTCTTCTTATGGTGATTGCAGAAGCCCAAGAGGGTAAGAAAATTGAGTGAAGACTCTGCTTGGGTCATATTCACTAATATCCATTTGCCAAAGAATGAGACATGACCAAACTCCCCAAACCCTGCCCATAAATCATAAGACCCCAACAAGGGTGCCAATGTAAAATAAAATGCTACTCTCCAAGAGTGGAAAATTGAGTTCAGTAATTTAGCGCATTAAAATCTTCTTAACATAAATTAGTATAGTTTATGAAGTTGAAAGAGATTAAACCTGCCAGTGGAAAAAAAATTTATACCCAATTCACAAACTAAAATATTCTTGGTTACATTCATTTATTGTGTGTGTGTGCCATTAAGAATTTAGATATTTAATGTGTGTTTTTCCCTAACTTTCCTAACAATGTGACCAGGCTCAAATTTACCATAACAGATTATTACATCATATCATTTACACATACCCACACACACACACGGACACACACACACACCAGCTATATTTTTTAAAAATATTTTCTAATTTTCCCATTTCAACTTATTTTAGAAATAAAGTATTTTAAATATTATTAAATTCCATCTTTAAAAAATAATGTACTGTTGCATCACAATACCTAAAACTGTGACTTGTACATATATAGTGGCTGCCTAATGAATGTTGCTGGTTGAACCCCTTATTAAAAATGTAGGTGATTTTTGCCTTGTCCTGTGAGCTGAATTTTTTCAGTGTCAGAATTTGGTAAAATGTTAACATAAATGAATGCCCTGTTTATTCTGTACTTTTTTTGTCAGGACCATGCCATTCTGTGCTAACTCTTGAAACTGTTAAATAATCTGCTATTCTTTATTTGTATTTTAACTTGAGTCTGACTAGTCTTAGCTAATTTGAATAATGACTAGACTTTCAAAAATTTTTATTAAGCTATTTGGGGATTATTAGTATTTCTATTTGTTTTTTTTTTGTGTGTGTGTATGTGTGGCTATAACAAAATGTCTGAGGATAGGAACTTTATAAAGAATATATCTGAATCTAGGTACTTTATAAAGAATTTTGGAGATTAGGCAAAGATTAGGCAGCCCCATCTGTTTGGCCTTTGATAAGGGGCCCCTTGGCTACACAGCATGAAGACAAAGGGGTCAGAGTAGGAATGCATGCGAGAGGGGAGTTCATGTGGAGAACCAGGAAGAAAGAGGGATTCAGAGGCCAGGCTTGCATAACAACTCATTCTTGCAGGATTTAATTGAGATTTCTTCAGATGGCAGTATCTCTAACCACCTTCAACTAAGCCCCGTCTCTTAAGAGTTCCCTGCTTCTCATTACTGACACCTGAGAAACAACCTTCTACCACATGAACTTTCGAGGGACACCCTCAGATGAAATCCAGACTATAGTGTGCTGTCATATGACTATTTTCAAAGAAAATTCATCAAATTTATTTACTAAGGAACAATGTTAAAAACTTCATCTATATTAATCTGTTAATAGTTAAGTAGAGGGCTGGGATTGTGGTTCAGAGGTAGAGCCCTTGCCTAGTATGTGTGAGGTACTGGGTTTGATTCTCAGCATTGCATATAAATAAATTAATAAAATAAAGGTCTATCAACATCTAAAAAATATTTTTAAAAAAATAAGTAAGTAGATTTTTTCCTAATTATTAATTTTGGTGCCTATAAAAATCCTCTATTCATTAATTGCTATATAATGGTTTGATATTATGGTGCTTTTATAATATGAACACAAATGGTTTGATAATCTTCCCTTCAAAAGACGGAGTCAAATCCTCTTCCCCTTAGTGTAGGTTTGTATTCAGTGACTCTTCCAAGGAATAGAATGGCACAAAGGACGTTGTGCTTCTCTCTTGTTCTTTTTGGGAATCACTTGTTCTGGAAGAAGTCCCTCATTATGTCACAAGGATACTCAGGATGCTCTGTGAAGAGCTTCATATGATATTGAAACCTTCTAACAATCAGCTAGAAATGGAGGCATTCTTTCCACAACTGTCTAAGTGAGGTGTCTTGGAAGGGGATCCACCAGCTCCAATCAAACCCAGCCAAGATCAAAATAACTCTACCAGAGTTAAAGTCTTATCTACAACCTCATAAAAGATTTGAGTCAGAACCACCCAGCTGTCACTCTCAAATTCTTGATTTAGAGAAACTATGAGATAACAAATGCTTTCACCTGCTCATTTTGTTATGGGAGTAATTTGTTATGCTGCAATAGACAACCAATACAAATAATTACATTGTTAATCTCAAATAATGTATGTGAATATTTTTAAAATACATATTTTAATTCCTGTGTTATGATCTCTCAAATGAGTTTGAAGCTATAAGCCTTGGATCATTTCAGAATTATTGTTCAAAAGTATTTTGAAGAAAGAGAAGATGAAAGACCTTTGATAGTGTTCTAGAGGCTGCTGATTAAAAGGTAGAGTTAGTAATCCAATAAAGTACTCTTTTTTAATTTTTTTTAGTTGTAGATGAATACAATATCTTTATTTGTTTTATGTGGTGCTGAGGATCAAACCCAGTGCCTCCAACATGCGAGGCAAGCACTCAACCGCTGAGCCACATCCCCAGCCCCCAATAAAGTACTCTGTTGCTTTATTTATAATCTAATCTGCTTTATTAATTTATCTTTTACTAAAATATTATTATTAAGAAAAACTATTGGAAGTTTTTTTAGAGCAATTAGAAAATGCAAGCAAAATGATAAAACCATGCTAACCCACACCAAGACAAAATTTTGTCATTTTGGTACATACAATTCTGTTGGGTGTATCTTTATAAATGTTATTGCTATGTGAGAATATACTATAAATATTTTCAATTTAACACAAACTTTTTCATGTCACTGAATATTCATCCCTGATACAGTCTTTAAAACACTGTGATTCTAAGCTCATGTTGACTTCACAATTCTAAATCAAGTAAATACTATCTTTTGCCTTGACAGCTTTCAGTAGCCTACTAAATACAGAAGTATTTCACCCTTGGCCACACAGAAGCCAGGTTAATCCTTCTAATATATCAATAAAATCATATCACTTCTCCACTCTTAAGAAAAACCTAAATGTATTCTTCACTATCCATCTTGCCCTGTGAGATCTGGCTTCTAGCTTTGTTTTGGCTCTCATTTCCTCTGGGTTTCATAGCTTGTTATCGGGGTCATATGCTTAACTCTACTGGGAAATATTTTCCCCAGATATTCGTTCACACATGGCCTTGTCTCGCTTTACTCAGGTAAGGACCTATGCCTATAATCCTGTTGGCTTGGGAGGCTGAGGCGGGAGGATCACAAGTTCACAGCCAGCCTCAGCAACTGAGCAAGGCCCTAAGTAACTTAGTGAGATCCTGTCTCAAAATAAAAATTTTAAAAAGGCAGGTGAGCTGGGATGTGGCTCAAAAAGGTTATTTCTTATTCTATAAATGTTACTCTCTAAAAATGACCTTTGCTACTACTCAGTGTTCAAAAATATAATTGTGTCATTATCTGACACTGTATTATATATATTGGTTTCATCATTTAACACAATATATTTTTTAATCTGCTATTTGTCTCCCTGAACTGTCTAACAATGCAGGGACTTTGGCTTATTTACCACTCCATCACTATTGCTTAAAATAGTACCTGGTGCAAGATAGGTGCTCAATAAATATAGTTTAATTAAAAGGCCATATGGATATATCATTTAACAATATATTAATAATTACTTTTTTTAAATTTTTTTTAGTTGTAGATGGACACAATATCTTTATTTATTTTTATGTGGTGCTGAGGATCGAACCCAGTGCCTCACGCATGCAAGGCAAGCACTCTACCACTGAGCTACAATCCCAGCCCCTTAATAATTACTTTATATTTAGATTCTAACAATTTTTTTCTATTTTGGACAAGTATACCACAAACATTTGTATTATACATACCATAAACACAGAAAACAAAAATTATTTGTTTCCTAAGATTTACAAGTCAAAAGATACAATTTGTTTTGTTTTTGATATGAAATGCCAAACTGCCCTCCATCAATAACTTATTACATTTTTATATTTCTTCTCAAACAAACTAGATTCTCTTCTTATCTGCCACAACAATGTACCTTTCCCCTTTCAAAGATTGCCTAATGAAAGGTGAAAGACAATTGCTATTTAAATTTCTTCTCTCATTAATAAATGGCATTTTGTTAATTTTCATATATTATTCACTTGCAATTATTTTTTTTAAATCTCTTTTCATGTCCTTTGTCCATATTTCTATTGATTTATTTTTATTCCTGGTAAATACTCTGTACATTGAAAATAAGAATCTATTGTCTAAGTAAGAATCTATTGTCTAAATCATGTAAAATGTCATTTTTCCAGTTTGTGATTTACCTTTTGATTTAATAACTCTTTTCCTTTTCTCATTTACTGAACAGAAATTTAAATTTTATGCAAATTAATTATACTTATCCTCTGATTCCTTAAATGGCTTTTTTTTTTTTTGGAACCGAGGATCAAACTCAGGGATACCTGACCACTGAGCCACATTCCCTGCCCTATTTTGTGTTTTATATAGAGACAGGGTCTTACTGAGTTGCTTAGCACACGCCCCCCCACCCCCACCCCTACCCCCAGTTGCTGAGGCTGGCTTTGAACTCGCTATTCTCCTGTCTCAGCCTCCCAAAGTGCTGGGATTACAGGCGTGCGCCACTGCGCCCGACTCCTTAAATAGCTTTTAACTTAGCTGTCAGTCTTAGAAAGTTTCCAATCCACTCCGTAAAAATATTCACCTAATATTTTCTTCCAGTATTTAATATTTTAATAAAAAACAAAGAAAAAATACACCATTACAGAATGGAATTTGTGAGTGAGAACTTTTACTGATTTTAAAAATTTTCTTCCTTAACTGGCCACCCAGAAGTTCTCCTTTTTAATAATTCATCCTTTCTCTATTGATGCTGATGGGGATGTGAAATTGTGAGATGGCACCTTTTTCATATTACAAATACAAACACACACCCAGAGCTTAGATAGTGCTGCTTCTCCTTTAACAAAACAGTAAATTTAGGACCTGAGACAGTCCCATCCTTGAGCCAGTCATTCTTGAAGAACAGAGAAATACTTCTTATTGTCATGTCATGTCACTAATTTGGTATTAGTACTTGAGTAATACTGGATAGACTTAAGAGACTGAACCCAACCTCGCCACAACACAGCCCAATTAAAGAATGTCAATTTACTCAAAACGAAGTTGATTATCACTTTAATAAAGAGTGAGAACAGTACGTCAGGGTTCTTTTCTGAAAGCCCTCGGAATTCTAAGCGCCCAGTGGGAAAGAAGAGACACAGGAAGAACCCATGCAAGACTCGGTCAGATCTAGGGAGAGACACTCTGCCCCCAAAGCCTATGGAGCTCATGAAAACAGGTAGTAGGGGACTCCACACCAGTCTTCCTTGTTCAGCTAGGGGTGGTCCCGACTTTGAATAATATCGCTGCGATTTAAATACCCTGGGCGATTTAGATGCATAAGTAAAATAAGAAGGAAAACTGTTTACAGTTGCTCTGCGGCCTTAGAAGAGTAAAATATTTAATTCCTACTTCCCGGAGGGCGGTTTGTTTTAGTGTGTGAGGGGGAGTGAGGTGCGGAGCGGGTTGGGGGTGTTCTTCGATTTTCACTTGAACTTTTCTAACGCTTGTTCTGGTGGTCCAAAGCTATCATTGTTTCACTGGCGGAACCCAAATCTTTCAACCGATTTTTCTTCCCCAAAGCCACGAAAGCGGTAGACAAAGATAGCCGGCACATACTAACACCCCATAGCTTTAACTTATACTAGTTCCCTTGGGACAAGCGAGGCACCACCAGAAGTGTAAGACGTCGCGGGGGTAGGTGGGTGCAAGGCATTTCCGGCCAACAGCTCAGCGGGTTAGCTCAATGCGAGCGCAGTCTTCCCCCTCGAGAAACATCTTTGACCTCCTCCCATCCAGGCCGCATCTTTTTGGTACTGTGTTTAACTCCACAATCATCTTTCCACCTCTTCCCAAACGACGACAATTTTAAGGGTAGGCTCTAGGTTACTTCCGTGTTTCCCTAGCAACCATGCTATAAAGATGGCCGGAAGAGCTGTAGTCACGTGCTCCCAGAACTTCCGTGTTCCCGTCGTGACTTCCGGTTGTCAGAATTCCCCTAGACGCAGCGGCTGCCGGGGAAGGGGAATTGTACGGCCCTAGGTCGCCGTTGCCCTAGTGGTGGTGGGCTCCGGGTGGGCTCGCTTCATCCAGCCCCTGCTGCGATGCATCCGCGGCGTCCGGACGGATTCGATGGCTTGGGCTACCGGGGTGGTGCCCGGGACGAGCAGGGCTTTGGTGGCGCTTTCCCTGCCAGGTCCTTCAGCTCCGGGTCGGACTTGGGCCACTGGGTGACTACTCCCCCAGACATCCCCGGCAGCCGCAACCTGCACTGGGGAGAGAAAAGCCCGCCCTACGGCGTGCCCTCCGCCTCCACCCCGCACGAGGGCCCCACGGAGGAACCCTTTCCCGGCGGCTGCGGTGCAGGCGTGCAGGGGCAAAGCACTGGTGAGGGGCGTCCGGCTGGAGGCCTGGGTGGGTGGGTGGGTTGGCCGAGCTGTGCGAGAGGCCCGCAGATCCCGGAAACTGCGCGGAGGCTCACGCCCCAGTCCCTTCTTGGCCTATCGCCCTGCACACACTTTGCCCTCCTTTTGCCCTCTGTTCTTGACTTGGGCCTCCTCCCTCAGTCTTAACGCTTTCGTATTCTCCGGGATCACCTCCAAAAAAGACATCTGTCTTAGCTATGGGGGGGTGTATAGTAGGAAATTTTAGGGGTTGTGCCGTGTTACAACCAATGACTTGAATCCAGAAAGAAAAGAATTTGGTTATTTATTGTTCTTTAATTCTCTTTGGCAGCTTTTTTTTTTCTTGATTTAATTAATGGCTTTAATTGTAGCCTTGTGTTCTGGAAAGAGCAGCTTTTCACCATTGTGAGATTCAAGTTCAAGGCTAGTTCTGCTACTCATAAAGTGGACTTCTTTTTTAACATCTGTAAGACTTGTTTTTCTGGTCTTTAAGAATACCTGATAGGGTTTTTTACATGTTTTGAGAAGAATTGCATGACACTTAGCAGGAAATGGAACATATAGTAGTTAATACAGTGTCCATTTTCATCTTTTTCCCTTTTCATCATGGGAGATGTATTTGTTTTTCAGATTGCTAATCCAGAAATATTCCTTCCTGTAATTTTTTTTTTTCCTGCTTTCCTTCTTTTGGTGTAAAAATTCCACTTAAGAGTTAGAAACACTGATATAATGACACGATAGAACTTTGGAATCAAGACATATTTATTCTTTGCAAGAAGTAAAATGAGAGGCATTTTTGACTACAACACTGCATGATCCAGATATTCCCAACGTCCATTTTATTCATAAAGTGTAAATATCTTTCATTCATTCACCTGGAATTATTAGGGTAATAGATTAATTATATTCTCACATGTTAAAAATATTCTGCACATGAGCCTTATACTTATTTCCTTGACTATTTTATTTGTGTTAACTGGAAAAAAAACTTAATTATCTAATAAGCCTATAAGGATGTGATGAAAGATCAGTAACCTATCCAGTGGCATAAAATTAGCTTTTTGACTCTTACCTAATTTTCTTTCAAATGTGTCCTGCTGGTTCCACAAGAATACGCAAAGCTTTTGTAAGTTATAAATTAAATAATTCCAAATCTATATGTAATTGCTACACAGTTCTTCTTAGGTGATGAAGTTTGTTTTCTTCTTTTCCTAAGTTATGGCTAAGTTGAGGAAAAGCTTGTTAACAAAACCAGGGGTTTATTTTGCAGCTGTTACTGGCAGATTAGTGTAATTTTATGAGAAGGATAGCCACCTGAAAAACTTAAGAGTTATCAGCAGGTTTATACCTTCCTAACCCCTTCTAGAAAATGTGAGTGCCGTTTTCTGTTAATATATAAGGATGCTCTATATATGCCTTAAAAGGGTAGAAGCTGAAATGAGGAAAGCATCTTTAACATGGCAAAAGAAGTTTTTTGTCTAACTTTCAAGGTAATGTAGTTTCCTCAGGGAATGGGGTTGCTTGTCCTTCTCACTTAAGGGAATGGGGTAGCATTGCTTCACTTGAAAGAGCAGAGTTTGGGAGAGAAAGAAAATTACTGTTTGTGAATATTGTATTATAGCTGATATTAAATGTCAGGTCCTCTGGGTTTGTGATAGTTCACCTTTATAAATTTGGTGTTCTTTAAAGAAAAATTTTTATGTTTTGACATATACATAGTAATGTTTCCAGCTGTGAACTTTTGCAGTAAAACTACAGAAATGCCTTTAGTAATAGCACATATGTACACTCACTAACCTATTAGAATGAATTAAACAGTTACTCTTAAACTAAAATTTGAGATCACACGAGAAAATAGCTGTATTTATCCATTTGATGATCTAAGTACTCTTTCAGATTGATAATTTTGAGGTGCTTTGCTTGAAAACACTGGTTTAACAAGGTACTCTACATCAGTAACAGTGAATAACTAGTTTTACAGCTTGAGAAGTCAAGTTGTGTATAAGGACCATCCATAGAATGATTTTTTAATTGATTGCAGTCGGAAGTTGAAACTGATAATCCTTAGGTTCTATCTGCATCCAGTTTTAATTGCCCCAAACAATGTTTAAACTTTTTCAAATAGTTGCCAGGGTAAAGACTTAAAATTGGGAAGATTTTCTAAAATTGAAACTCTCTTCTTGAAAAAAATCACAGCTTGGAAACTCTGGACCCTCAGTTCCATGTGGCAACAATTATGTGGAGCTTAAGGATAATTGCACCTTTAAGGGCTCCACACCTTGCACCTTGCCACAAGCTCCAGCTGTTTTTCACTCAGTCATTTTGTCTCCCTGACCCCTATCAGAATATGAGTTTGAATAAATGAATAACATGTTAATACAAGAAAAATAGTTTTGTTGTTTTTAAAGTAAATCGAAATATTGGTTATGAGTAATCTTATTCTTTTTATTTTAGAACAGTTGAATAGGTTCGCTGGATTTGGTATTGGACTTGCCAGGTAACATTTTTAGTTTCTTCTTTAATTTATAATATTAAATGATTAGTATTTTTTCCTTGAGGTTTCTCTTTGCAGCAGCAGATTAAATCTTCAGTAATATTTTACAGAAAAAAAATTGTTATTTAAGATCTATAACTTGATTTGTTTCCCAGTAAGTATAGAAGCTAGTCATTCAGCTTCATAAATACAAATTAATTCTCTAATGATTATTTTAACAATTTTCATGGATCTATAAAAATAACAGAATCAAATGTAAACTTGTCTCCCACCCTATCAAAAAATAATTGGGGATTGAACTTTTTCTCTAAACATTTGAATGCTACCGAAGTATTCAGTGGCATAAATCTAGGTTTTATCTATAATCAGCATTTGGGGATCAGCTTTACATTTTATTTCTAATAATCATTTTATTTAAGGAAATTATCAATCTTAATCATTGTGATTTTTAGTGAATATCAGTTTCATGAGTACTGGATTTGAATTAGGCTTACATTTCTTGCCAGAATGACTTTCATTATTAAAAACATTTTAACCAAGAAAAAAATACCTTATTGAATAATTGCACCTAAGGATGTTAATGTCAGTATAAATAAAATCTGTGCTTTTCATTCTGCTAGTTTTTAGCCTTACTCTTTCTACTTAAAGCTTTAGTTCATTTAGTTAATTTCTACTTAAAGCTTTAGTTCATTTAGTATTAATTTACATTCAAATATGTGTGTATGTGTGCATGTACGTATATATCAGTGTTAGAGCTTAAGCCCACCGGTGTAATTATTTTGCAGGGAATATTTTCAAAATAAATATGTGATGCATAATACCAATTAAAATGTTCATTAAAATATTATAAATTAAATGCCAAGTACATTAAAATCAAAATTTTAGGATGAGATTCATGAAGAACAGATGGTTCTGCTGATAGATACTTTGTTCATAAGACATTTTCTAAAAGAAATTGAAATTAAACAATATAGCATTTCCCATGTCAAACATACAGAGATCTATTCGCATCTTCATGTTAAGGATATTAATATTATGTATTGTTTTCCTTATTTACCACTTTGCAGATCTGGTTTTCATTCATTATATTGAAATTTTTTATTGATAGAATCATTTACAAACATGTCTAGATAATTTTTAAAAAACTTTTAATTTAAGAATCAGGAACATAAATAATGTGTTATCCTGAAGGCAATAATAATTTCAAATAGATATTTATGTGCCTATACATATCTAAAAATATGTGTAAATAATATTTGTATGTAAATACATATGCATAAGTTATTTTTATGTAGTCTCTTTACAGAAAATGTACTGGCCCATCCTTGCATTGTTCTACGCCGCCAATGTCAGGTAAATGTAATTTCCATGACCTATTAAGACAATTCTAATCCTGATACAAAGTGCAGAATTCAGATAAATGACATGAAATCATGTACTCATTATTCTGTGTGAAATGTTCCAAAATCTGTAAAACAGCAGCTCTCAAAATTTTTTTCTCAAAACTTTTTTCAAAATCTTAAAATTATTGAGAATCCTAAAGAACTTTGGTTTATGTGGGTTATAATTGTCAATATTTACCATTTCAGAAATTAAATCTGGGAAAATTTTACTGTCCTTAATTCATCAAAAAATTAAATTAAATAACAACAAATGATATATTTATGAAAAATAACTGTTTTTGAAAATGTCTTTAATGTCAGGAATAATAGGAGTTAGGTGATTTTTCATCTTGTTCCACAATCCGTTGTAATATGTCATGT
This sequence comes from Geosciurus inauris, assembly GCA_004024805.1. Classification (NCBI taxonomy): domain Eukaryota; kingdom Metazoa; phylum Chordata; class Mammalia; order Rodentia; family Sciuridae; genus Geosciurus; species Geosciurus inauris. The sequence continues at coordinate 57,910 of PVHX01005623.1, read as the reverse complement.
TTTAAAATAAATAAGAAAGTCCGACATTGTGCACACATGTAGTTAAAAACAGGGGCATTTTATATCCTGTTCAGATAATTCTGGACATTATTTGAACTAAGTCAAAACTCATCAAGTGGTAGTTTCTTAAAGGTTTTTGCAGTGTGAAATCTGAAGCTACATAAACTTTATATACTTTGCTACCTTTTAAAAAAATCCATTGATTTATACTGCAACTTGATTGGTTATATTTACCATGCATCCGTATCATCAAACATTGTTTATTTGAAAAATATTGAATCACTCAGTTGTATATGCCTTATAAATATTAGAGCATTTGATTATACATAATCAAAAAGTCATCTGTTCTAAAGTACTACTTTTCAGAAAATCTTCATGCTTTTGTCTGTGGATACAGGTTTCCCAAAAATTTGATTTGTACCTGAAAAACCTAAATTTATTAACAACAAATACTGTCAATTGCACTTTTTTAATCAACAAGCTTGCTTTATTCATTTTCAAGAACATATTTGGGCCAAGTGTGAATAACTGTAGTCTGTCAATGAGTTTTTCAAGTAAAAATGCTCTTCCATGAAAAAAAGTGGCCCGGTCAGCTTGCAGTTCTATCATGTACGTGCTTTCCCTCATGACAGCTATCTTTTTTAATAATAAATATTGTGTATTAACTGGAAAGATGTGTACTCAGAGTGAAGATTTTATAAAATTAATCTTATTTTTTTATTTTCATCTAGAATATTCTTAAGTCAAGATTACTTTTTCCTTCCTTTGAGTGTATGGGGTGAAGAATTCAAGTACAAAAACATAATTTGATGCTCCTGCCTTGATTCATGCTAAAAAGCTTGCAGTTTTATTCACCAGTGCTTTTGTACCATTAGTGAAAGTAAAATATCAATGCAGTGGAAAAGGCAAATCATTAAGAAAATAATTTTGAACTAGTTGATTCTCTGGTAGGGTAAGGGAACCTTCAAGGATCAATGACTCACACTATAGCAGATGCTGGTATCATGTAACGTACCCTCTCTACAGAATAGTTTTCTCCATGTTTGTTTGCTGTTATAGTTCAAAATGATATAAATCATTGCAAAATTAATGTTTATGCTTAGCACCAAAAAGTGTGTATAAAGAAATCACTTAAATAGCATTGATTATATGTACCCCAGGACTGTATATTTCTGACTTATGTATTTTATGTTATGATAATATTACATTGTGATCCCAGTGTATGTAGTTTTGACCCCTTTATCAGATTTCATAGTTTACCCATCAAATGCAACCTATAGTTTGAAAAAATGCTTGCATAATATAATTCTAGTGTGTAAGGAAACAAGTGCCAAACAAGACCCCCATTATATAGTCTACCTTACTATGTATATTATGCATTTATCTTCATATTGTATTAATATAATCATAGATATTGTTCTTTTAATAGGTTATTTAAAGTACGTTCAAAAGCAATTTTGCTTTTTTATAATTTATGGTAACTTAAGAATTTAACTTTTGTTAATGCTGCAATTCTGTTTCTTCATGACCTTGTTATTTCTTGACAAAATGATAACAGAAAAAAAAAAGTAATATCTTTTTTACAGGTTAATTACCATGCCCGGCATTATCATCTCACTCCATTTACAATTATCAACATTATGTACAGCTTCAATAAAACTCAGGTAAGAATTAGTATATGGATACTATTAAAACTATATATGAGTTATTTATGCTTGGTAATTATTAAAGTAAGAATAATTCTTTTTAATATGGTTAGTGAAAGTGTCTTAATTCTTATAGTAAAATTGATATAGCTTAGTAATGGTATCTTTTTGAATCTTCCAGAATTTCAGTTAACTCAGCAGAAATACAAAGAGCTTAGCAGCAGATAAGGTCTCTGCCATCAAAAGGCTTATAATTTAGTCATGGAGATAAAAACATAAACAGAAGATTGTGGCTCACAATAAGATGCAATATTAAAGCCAAGCCATGGTGACACACACCTGTAACCCTAGCTGCTTGGGAGACTCAGGCGGGAGGATTAGAAGTTTGAGGCCAGTCTCAGCAGCTTAGCTAGACCTTGCTTAAAAATAAAGGCTGGAGTGGTAGCTCAATGGTAAAGTGCTTGCCTAGCATGGGTTCCATATTCAGCACCACATAAAAACAAATAAATAAAATAAATGTGAAATTCTTAAAAAAAAAACTAAGGATGTAGCTCAATGGTAGAACATCTCTGGGTTCAGTCCCCAGTACCTCCTAAAACAGCCAACCAACAGTGCCTCTAATACATCTTTTAGATGCAAATAGATATATTAGAGGTATAGCATGATATCAGAACACAAAACAGAGGTACCTTATCAAAACTGAGATTAAACACAGGATGGCTTGGAAAAACTTTGGAGAAAGGGTCTCCAAGTTGTAAACTTATTGTCAGTAAGTCTACTTCTTAATGCAGAGGATAGCAAAAAGATTTTATAAGTAGATATGCAAAGGAGAGGTTATAATATTTGGGAATGAATTTAATGCAATATACAGTGTGAGTTTGGAACAGAGATCAGAGTAAGATGAAAAAGTGGATATAGAAATAGATAGGATCCAGATCATAAAAGGCCTGAGATGACGTACTTGATCTTAAAAGCTGTAGGAATACCATTGAAGATGTTTTATCAGTAACCAAAGTATTTTAAGCAAACTTGGGTTATTGGCAGTATCCATCAAAATTTAAAATGTTCGTGTTCTTTGACTTAATAATTTTTATTTCTAGGAACTTTATTCACATAAACGTGTACGTATATATACAGAAAATGTATGTGTAAGGATGTCATTGTAGCATTTGCACATGGTAAGATTGGAAATTGTTAAATAGCCATTAATAGGGTACCAGTAAAATAAATTATGTTTATCTGGTGAATCACCATCTAACCTTTCAAAGTAAGAATATAGCTCTGTAGTGATACGGAATGATCTCTGGCTTATTTTTATGGTTCAAGATAGTTCTAACTATTAAAAATGAACTAAATGAAAACATTTCTATATTTGTGCATACACAGAGATATAGTTGAATATGCATGAACAGTCTCTGAAATAAATAAAAAACTGCTACTCAGGCACTGGGATGGAAGGAAACAAACTTCTCCTATTGCTTCTTTTTAATTTTGCTGTCTGTAACAACATATAGATAAATAATAAAGGAATATCACTGGTGGCATTGTAAAAAGGGGCAAGACTAGAAGCAGTGAAACTGTTGTAATGTAGTCAAATTCATTTAAGTAATGGTGTCAGGATGGAGAAAAGAGCATGAATTTGTAAAAGCAGAATTTGGAGAACATAGTTAATTAGATAAAAGATTGAGAAGAGTTATCAGGATAATTTTTGAATACTAGGATGACAAAGCTGCCATCTAAGGGAGATGAAATATAGCAGAGAAAGAATCAGTGGTATGAATGAATATGATCCAGTTTGTAGTTTTATAAATTTTGAGTTACCTATGAGTCATCCAAAGGGTAGGACTAGTAGGGACTTGAATATTAGAAATATGTAATCAATTAATTGACCATGATGGGTATTTAATTAATTGGAGTATTCATCTTGGCCTAAACATAAACCACGTAACAAACATTAAAATAATGTTTGAATGATAGATATTAAATTAGTTATAGTTCTCTAATATTTCTAGTAGAATAATACTTACTTAGAATACTGTCAATAAAAGTTCAATATCAAGTTTGTTGAAGACCTTCTGTGTTTCATATTTAAGCATTAACAGAAAATAACAATAAATTTTGTTCATTTTAGGGACCAAGAGCCCTATGGAAAGGAATGGGAAGTACATTTATTGTACAGGGAGTCACACTTGGAGCAGAAGGCATAATTAGTGAATTTACACCTTTGCCAAGGTACCTTTTTTGGCATTTTCTCAATATTAGTTTCATATTAAATTTTAATGAAATATAAAAACTTCTAAAAATACCTTGAATCTAAAAACTTATGTGAAGTAACTGAGAGTCCAACAATAAAATTGTATTATTAATCATATCTTGTTCATTTAGTTCATCATAAAAAACAAATTCTTCTTGTTCTAATATCTATTAAGATATATCTTCCAGTTCTTTCTGCTATATATCAGCAATTAAAGGACAGTATGAGTATGAAAGCAATTCCCATTTTTTAAGTAGCAAATTTAGTTGGAGTACATTGTGTGATTCATGCTATAATTAAATAATTCTCTTTCAGAAACAGAGATTCTTTACCTGGAGTTACTGGCAAGGATTTCAAAAAATAATTGAAATTTTATCTAGATCTTGAATTTTGGATAAGAGTTGACTTGGCTGAAAAGGAGGTAATTCCAAGGAAAGGTGACCACATGCCCAGAGCTGTAGAGGTTAGACAGCTAGGCAATAGAAGAAAGTGACTTGTAATTGGGGTATTGGATGTGTTTGTGGTAAAATATTAAGAAAGGAAACTGTGGTGCTAGATTAAAGTGTGATTATATTTTTGTAATGTTTTATTCTCTATGTGATTGGGAATCTAAGAATTTATTTTTAAATATATAGGTGTTTTGATAAAGGATGTTTTCAAGTAAAAAGCATTGACTAATGCAGAGAGACTGGTGCAGAGCTATTTTAATAATCCAGGCCAGACTGAGATGGTTCTGAACTGTGGAACAGAACAGAAAACAATGAGTTATATGGACATTTCTGAAGTTTAATTGATGATAATTAATGTTAGATTGGGAATAGGGAGATGGGAGAGTAAATCAGCAGTGACTGAAGTGTCTATATTGGCAGTGTTAACCAAGATGAGAAATTCCAAGAATAAGCTGGAGTGGGGAAGAATTTAACTTTGAACAAACAAAGTTTAAGATTCTTTTAAAACATCTGGCTAACGTATATAATAGGTGGTGGGCTGTAGATGAGAGTTGTACAGAAAATTTAAAGTGAAGACGTAACTTCAAGTGTGTGGCACAAAAATAGCATTTGAAACATTAGAATGGGTGCAGTTCACCTAAATTGTAGATTGAATGACATAAAGTAGACCAAAGACAGAATCTTGAGCAGCTTATGTATGTATATCTGTGTGCTAAGCTCATGTGTGTGGGTTGTATGTAATGCAAGAGATAATCAAGGAGTAAAGAAAGTAGGGAAATGTGCTGGATCTCTTTATGAAACAGATCCCAAAGGTACTTGGTGAAAGAAAGGTACGCATTGGAGTCATGGTAAAAAAGCATGAGACAGATAATGTACAGTTGAACACTCACAGTAATGGGAAACCAGGGAATCTTACAAAGAATATATGAAAGGAATGTTAGTAAATGATTTTGGAAATCATAAATTTGTTAGGTGCTATTTGGCATGATTCTGTGATGTTCCATATGAACACTTCAAATGCTGCATCAGCCCATCAATAGCATTAAAAGTTTCGAGTTGTTCATTAATCCAATAGTCCTTAGGCTAAATTTTTTGGATTGTCAAGAGTATAAGGCAATTTAACGTATAGCCACTAGTATATCACAGACTTTGGATTTATTTTTTGTAGGAAAGGAAATGATAGAAACTGATATCAAGCCTTTTCCAAATGTGATTACTTTCAAAGGACATCATAATCTTAAAGTTCTTTAATACAGCTTTGCTAAAATGTTAAGAGACAAAACAAAGACTAGAAAGGTTAGAAAGATTTGGCCACCTAAAACTTTCTTTTCTGATACGTAAAAGACTGAATGTCTGCTCTTGTCCAACTGTATTCACCTTAATTGCTTTTTATGTCACAGGATGAGTTCAGAAGTAAGTACTTGTAGTCAAATATTCTTGAAATTCTCTCGTAAACACAAAATTCTATAAAAATTTAACAGAACACAGGAAGTTCAACTTGGTAAAGTAGAAAAATCAGTCCTTGCAATCAGAATCAATTGGTTTAGTTCCTGGCAGCCTCACATTTTACTTCCAAGACCTTAGGCAAGTGACACTGCTTCTCTAAAGCAGAGGTGAAAAGTCACATTGACTTCAGGTTAAAGGGAAGGAAAAGAGAAATGGAAATGGAGAAGCATAGAATTTTATAATTTTATCATTTTTCTTATTTAATAAAGACTTATTAGTTGTATGGTAATGTATTTTCATCATTGAATCTTACTAAAGAAGACATGAAAAGTTACCTTTATTGTATTGTTCTACCTAGAAATTTTGTTGATAAATTCCACTATTAATTCATTTATTTACTTAGCTAACATTTTCTGAGTGCCTACTATGTGCCAGATTCTGTGCTAGAAAATCAGATTGACAATGAGGAAAAGAAACAAAAGATACCTTTTACTGAACTCAGAATCCAATATAGAACATGTATTGAGTAAAATAGTCACACTAATCAAATAAATAATTATAAATAGAAATTTGTTATCTGAAGGAAAAGAGGGTATGGTTCTGTGAGAACCATAGGTTAGGAACAGCTTTACACTTATGCAGAACTCTGAATGTGTGTAGGAAGCACAGACCAGTTTGTCTAAAAATGCTGTGGCAGTGAGGAGCGTGGAGAATTCAGATAATTGAGAGAAGATTCATGTGGCTGGAGGCCAGAGGGCAAGGTGTTGAATATTGCAGAAGCAGGTGGGAGCCAGAACATGCATGGCTTTGTAAGTGACTTCAGAATACTGAAGAGTTTTAAGCAAGGTCAATGACTTCAGATTTATGTTTTCAAAGAATCATTTTAGCTGTAGATTAAAAGATTATAGAAGGACCAAAGAGAATAAAAGGAGCTATTTTAGTATGCTATAACAATTATCAGGTTGAGAAATTATATTACCTAAGACCAAGGTGGTATTTTTGGAGATGGACATAAGTGGACAGTTTTGAAAGATACTCAGGTAAAATTGATGGACCTTGGTGATGGTTGAGGAATGGTTGATGAAAGAGAAGGCAGTATTAAGGATATCTTTTAGAATTTTAGCTTGTGTAACCAACTTGATGTCAAGTGAAGCCATTTTCTAAAGTGTGTAAACATTTCTTATTCTCCTCCTCCTCCTTACCCCCTGTTCTCCCTTTCCTCCTCCTCTTCCTTATAGGCTTGACCTTTCTTGGGGGAAGGTAGGGTTGTGACAAAAACAGGCAGCAAAGCAGTAACTTAGAGCAATTAACAGAAGTTACCACATGAGAAGGATGAGCTATGAATCTCCTAGACTGGGATTTCTTAAGTGCACATGGTTATTAGATAGAACAGATGTGATAGTAGGGATTCACCAGTTTTTAGGGTTTCTTTTTCTTTAAATACTGTTTATTATCACATCACAGAGAAAAACAGATCTGTAGTGCATACGAAGTCACCAAGCTTATAGTTCCTCAGTAGCATTACTTGTTTTAAGACAATTAAACTAGGATCATCATCTGTGATCTCTGTCTACTACCAGACCCTTCTCAGTCCTTCTCCTAGTTGAAACAAGTAGTTAGACTATGTATTGTTCTATCCTAAGGCATCATTCATCTTATTTACGTATGGTTTTTCTTTTATCATTAACATGAGGTGGGGAGATCCTGTAACCAGGTTTACCTGTATAGTTCAGTTTCTCACAAAACACAAGTCAAACTCCAACTTACTTTTGATTCATCTCAAATTTGTGGTTGCAAAAATAAACGTCTTGCAGTTTTCTCCCAACGATTCCTGAGTTCACTTTTTAAATATCTGCTGTTTTAAACACAATGATATCTTCCTTAAATTCAGTTGGTTCCTTTCTGATTAATGGTTCTCAAATAGGGAACACTAGGAGCCTAAATCTGAAAGTAAAATTTAAATGTGATTTTGCTCAAGTTCAGTTCATTTATCATATCCAGGTAGAATTTTCAGTAGACAATGATAATGAGGCTGGCATATAGAGGTGAAGTCATAACTGAAGGTAAATAAATTTGGTAGACTTTAAAGCTGTAGTCTTGGGGAGAATGCCTAGTATAACAAACAGAGTTAGAAAAATAGAGAGCATGAGCCTTTAGGAACTCCAGTAATAGGTGGTTGGAATAAGGAAGATATCCTTTAAAGAGAAAAAGGGATAGAAACCGAAAGATTATGGGCAAAGAGTGCTTTAAGGAGGACACAGGAACATGTGTACCTACCTCATCGCTGCTGAAATGTCAGAATGAAGTACAGGCTTGAAAACAATAATTGGATTTAGTGACAGGGAGGTTGTTGGGAACCTTGACAAGAACTGCTTTTGTAAAATAATAGGGTAGAAACTAATTTGGAGTGGTATTAAAGGTGAGTGTGAAGTTAGGACAAGGAAATAACAAATTTAGAAAGTTAACTATGAGGAGGAGAGATGAAAAGAGATAAGTAGAAGACAAGGGGTTTGGATTGGATTGAAGAATGATTTTATTTTTTGAAGAGAACAGATATTTTACCATGTAAAAATTAAAGTTTACTTAGATAATAGTTATTTTAGAATTCTCTTCTGTGTATTGTCAAATAGAAAGCTAGATATTTTGAGAAAAGAAGTAGTCTAATAAATTTTAATTTTGATGCTCATTTGCAAGGGTGGTTTTTGTGTGAAAAGAGTAAACTAACATATATACATTTCATAATAATGAAATAAAAAAGGCATAATCAGAAGTTTTTTGCTTACCCTCTAGCCTGAAACATTTAAATATGCTAAATTAAATTTCTAGATCAATAAGTTTTACCCATTTTATAAACTAATAGGAAACATAAGGAAGAGTCTCAGCCTTTTTGTTCTTTTAATACTGGTTCCTAAATTTCCTGTTCCTCTCATTTACTTTAATCATCTTAAGAATTTTCAGTAATAATTACATTGTATTTAAAAGAGAGAGTCCAGTCTATACAGAGACACAGGTCACAGACCTCTGTCCACAGTGTTTGAGTTTCATGCCTAAAGTCAATGTCATGATAAATAACCTTTCTGATAATAACCTTCCTAATAATACTTGCTGAGGCCATAACAATCATAGCAGTATAAAGATGGTTTATAGAGCAAGAAGCATATTTTGTGTAATTGTCAGTAAATTGGGAGGCCTAATCCAGGTTTTATATTTTGTGACTTAATCATTGAATACCATTTCAGCTATGTTTCTTATGTTTTTCAGGACAAATAAGTATCTCTGTATTTATTTGATCAGTGTTTGACCCAGAAGGTTCCTCTGAGGTCTTAGAAATTAGTGTTGTTATTGTCTAAAAGTCTCTGCAGACATTTTAGTTTCAGAAAATTGTAGAACAGTTTGATACTATTCATGTTGTAATTGTACTGTTTGTTTTTAGAGCACTTTTTAGTGACTTTAATTTTTTTTGCCTTTTTAATATGTTTATTCCTTTATCTCCATATATTTTTTTCTATTCCTCCATTTCAAATAGAAGGTAGTTTTCTAGGTTCTTGATGGCCATGGTAGAATGGTACCAGTTCCTTGTAGCAGCAAGTCTCATCTTATTGTACATCTCCCTTTCTCATTTATTCTTCCCCCTACCTATTTTTCTTTTCTTCCCTTCTGTATCCCCTCTATCTGAATTTTTTTTCTGTTATCTTACCTTCTCACTTATTCTCTGTGGTTTCTCTCCTTCTTGACTTTTCTCTTAATAGAACTTCCACCCATTTTCCCCTTTTGTTCTGTTCTAATTCAGCTTACCTTTCTTTTCTCCCCACCCCCAACTCCAGTTTCCAAAGGTAACCAGAATAGCAGGAAGCGCATAGTCCTAGATACTGGTTTCAGACCTGGCATATGACCTATCCCTTGTGATCATGTCTTCAGTTTTTCTGATCAGTAAACTAGATGGAACCATATCTATCTGCTTACCTTACTGGATTCCTCCTATATGAAATGGGATGAAAGGGAGTTGAGGCAGAGAGTACAGACTCAGAGAGAGTTCCATACTAACTAGTTCCATACTAACTAGTTGACAAGTTGTAAACCCTCTCTGATTCTGTTTCCTCATACATTCAATGGGGATAATAGTGAGGATTGAAAGGATTCGTGCATAGCACTTTGTATAGCACCTAACATAGTAGGTGTGCAAAAAGATAGTGGAATATAGTAATGGTCACACAACTAATGTCATTGTAATAATAGAAATTAGGTGCTATGCAAAGTGTCATGCCATCCTCTATTAGTTACTTTTGGTTTTATTTTTTTAATTTAAATTTTCTGTTTCTTGTTTCATTTTCCATTCCCCATGTACTCTTTTATAAAACCTATTTTTATTTTTTTCTTCAGTTTTCAATATGTTCATTTTGGTAATCAGTTATACCTTTTCTCTGTCAGCACATAGAAGAACACTTTGCATGTTTTCTGTTTTTGAACCACCACATTATTTAAAGTCTTTTTCAGAAAGAAAAATCAATAATTATTAAGATATATTTCTTTTATAGATTAAGAAATATTAGAAATTACCTTTTGAAAATTAGGGTAAATCAAATGTTTTAAATAACATGGCTTCTGTTTTATTAAATTTATTTCTATTTTTTAGGGAGATTTCACATAAATGGAATCCTAAACAAATAGGTGAACACCTTCTACTGAAATCGTAAGTATTGAAAATGGCATATTTCTTGAAAATTTCCATTAATGTTTTTAGTGTTAGAACTGAAAATTTTTTTAAATAAATGTAGCAAAGGAAATTGGAGATTTGAAACCTTTATGGGAATAGATCGTCAAGGAACAAGTAATACAAGGTTCAGGAAAAAATTTTCAAAGTACATGTAATCTTTAATAAAATAGTTCTTACTAATTTGAAAGGCTAGATTCACAGCCTAATTTTTTCTCTTGTTCCTAGGAAGTTAAGCAAAGGTCTTTAATTTGTTTAACCCACATTTCTAAGAAAATTATTATTATTACAGGTTGAACATCCCTAATTAAAATATCTGAAGTCTGAAATGCTTCATTATCTGAAATTTTTGAGTGCCAATATGACACCCCAAATGTCATGAATATTCTACACTTGATCTCATGTGACATGTCACAGTCAAAATGCAGGCGCACTAAAAAAAAAATCATATAATATTGTCTCAGGCTATGTGTACAAGATATATAAAACATAAATAAATTTTTTTCTTTAGACTTGGGTCCCATCTTCAAGATATTTCATTGTGTATATGCAAATGTACAAAAAGCTGAAAAAATATTCAAAATCTGAAACATTTCTGATCTTAAGCACTCTGACAAGGGATATTCAACCTATATTTTATTGTTAAGCAAAGATACAAATTTATTTGTACAGTGATGAGCAAACTCAAAATCTTTAGTGACATTGAAATGTAGTCCTAAAGGCACTTGGTATTTTACAACAGTAATCATTTTTGTAGATTAGAATTTTACTCTTCACTTTTTAATTTTCTTTGAAGATTGTGAATTGGAAATCCCCCAGCTTGCTGGCTCCCTCTATGGGACATTCCAGCACATTATTACTTAGTGATGTTCCATTCACCTTGAAAACCACTACTTACCAGGACCTGGCCCATAAGGGTTAGGTAAGTCCCACTTTGATATGATTTTAGATAACTATATTTTGCAGGCTTGCAAAGTTGTAATAATATAAGATTAAACATAGGTGATAGGAAACAACTTTGCAAAGCTGTACAATATTGCTTTTTAATACTAAAAGGGGACTTCACTCACCATCAAAGGCTAGCTTAGCTCTACTGAATGGGAAATCTGGGAATAGATAATGATAATAGGATAATAACAAAAAGTATACTTGTTTACTATCACTGAAAAGACAAGCCATGGAATGGATCCCTCATCCTAAATTTTAAGTATCAGATTTATAAGGTCCAAAACTTAAATCATAAATGAGCCTATATTTTATTGGTTTAAAGTAAAATATGTTTTCTTTGCAGGCTGTACTTGTTTTTATTAATACCTTTTTTGTTGAATAAAGCATCCTGTTACAGGTTTCTGAAGTTAATACTTTTAGGCAAAAAGTATTAATAGTTGAAAACTTGAAATATAAATTAGTTGGTATGTTAAAGTAGATATTTAAAAATTTAGTATAAACATCTTGTTTCAGTACACTGATTAATTTGTCTTAATTTCTACAGCCTAACTTATGTGGTGGCAATGCCTTTTTATTCAGCAAGTTTAATTGAAACCGTACAGGTAAGCTATTTACGTATTGTCATTTTTATTAGCTAAATATTTTTGGATTACTAAACAGATTGTATATGTTTGTTTAGCAAAAAAACAAATATCAAACATTATCCTTTAAAATTGTTTATTCATGGATACCACACATGGATACCACACATGTATCACTAAATGTATTTCCATTGCAAACTTAGGTCATGCTTCTAGTAATTATTTTCTCCTTTCTATAGGCAACTATACTCTTTATTCATACATTTCAAAGCCCAGCCTATAATCTGCTCTGAATACAAAAAATCTATAAATTTTGTACAACTAGGTACAACTCAAGATGGTTACAGCTTATCAGAGGGTAGCATGTTAGTTATCTGAGCATAAGAATAATGAGAAATAACCTTAACAGTGAGAAGATAGTCCCTATAGTTAGTTTACTAACAGCACTTTTTTTTAATATGGCTTTTAAGAAATATTTAATGCTGTTGTGATAGGTACTACAAAACTTTTCCAACATTTTGTTCTCCTTGCTTGTTTTACTATTTCCAACCACCTGGTGGCGCTTAGAGTACATTGAATTAAATAGCATACGCTTTCTCATTATGTCCTTTGTACACTAAAGCATGTAAGATAAAATTAGTTTTAACTTTACTTATACACAAGATCCAACTCTCTGTACACTTGTCTTCTATTTCCAACATCTGACACTCTTAACCTTTTTTTCTTCATTATGTATGAGTACCTTCTCTCCATTAAAATTCCTACTGGATCAACCTTTCCTCTTCTAATTATTTTTTTCCTCTTGATTTCTTTTCTGACACAATTGTTAGTGTTTGATTTCATTTTTGTTAGAACTAACTTCAGTTAACTGAAATTAACATCTTGTAAACCAAACATATTTCCCTTTCCTCTTGCATTTGACATTATGTTAAATAAGTGATATAACCTTTCAGATAAATGAGAAAATCTATAGATTTTATGGAGTTATCACTCTGTGAGATAACCTCACAATAGCAATAGTTAATTATTTAAGTAAAACAACTAAGCAATAAGATATATTTTGGGAAAACAGGTTTTAACTTGGAACAGACTCATGTTAGAATCACACTATTCTACTTAAATTATATCTGTGACTTTAGAAAATTTTTTGACCTTTTTGAATCTTAATTTTCAAATCCATAAAATGGGAATTATATATTTTTTTTTTTTTAATTTTTAGTTGTAGATGGACACAATGTCTTTATTTTTTTTTATTGGTTTGTATGTGGTGCTGAGGATAGAACCCAGGGCCTCACGCATGCGAGGCAAGTGCTCTACCGCTGAGCTACAATCCCAGCCCGGGAATTATATTTTAACAACTGAATTTTAAAAATTAAATACCCAGTAATTTATATAAGTGCCCAGCTCACAATGCAATAATAGTTTTTCCTGTTTTTTTAACCCAATGTCCTCCTCCACCCCTTGTGTTTCCTTCTCCATGTCCACTTGTTGCTTCCCTTTTGACTCCTTTTATCTGCTTTTCTAGAACTGTTCTTTCAGTAACTTCTTTTCTATTCCTTCTATAGTCTTAAGGTTCAGTCCTTGGCACTTTTTTTTTTTTTTAATCCTATACTCATTGTCCTGAGAGAGCTCATTCACAAATGTGAATCATTTTAACTCTGACCATGATCTCAAAATCAACTTATAAAAACAATCTTATCACTCCAAAAATTAGCTTTCATTTGAACCTCTGCTCCCTTTCTATTAATAGTACTTTGTAATTTTCACCCTAACTTAAAACTTGAGTTTTAGGGAAACTTTTTTATTTGTATGTTTCTTTATCCTTCATAAGTAATCAGTCATTATGCCTTCCTAGTTTAGATACCAACAGGTATCTAAGACTTGCCCTTTTCTTTCCACAGTGTGCCATCATTGTCATTCTTCCTTTACTACATACTCAACTTATTACAGTGTCTTCTTTCTTCCAACTTAAAGGTTAATGATTCTTTGTCCTTCTGGGAAGCTCATATCTCTTTGGGAACATTGTTTTCCTTGAAAAATGCATAAGTCTCCTGAAGAGCACCTACTGAAAGCAGTTGAATGTTTACTTTCTAGTTATCCATATCTTCATTAAGAATTCTTACTCTGGTCTCTGCATTTTAAAAGTCCTGTCTATGTACACAAGCAAGATTAGTATTTTAAAATTGTAATGCTTATATCCCTCTGCTGATTAAGGATACATATTGACTCAACTCCCCAAGATCAATTTCAGACTTCTAAGCATAGTGTTAAATCAGGACTTTTATTAATGTTACCTTTTTATCTTAACTGCTAAACTTTTTTTAAAAAAATTCATCCAATATTTATTGAGTGCCCACCTGTTTCAGATACCGTAATAGACTCTCAGGATGCAATAGCATACAAAATAACACATAAATAATCCACCCTCATAGCACTTATGTGCTTGTTGAGAAGACAAACAAATAATATGCATATAAAGTATATTGGATGGAACTAAGTGTTAAAGCAAAAATAAAGCAAGGTTAGCAGGTAGAATGTGTACTGGGTAGGGAGGCAATTAATAGTTTCTAAGGTCAGGGAACGTGTTACTGAGAAGAATAAATTTGAGTAAAGGTCTAAGGCTGAGAAAAATAGATGTTTTGCAAAACATTCTGAGCAAAGGGAAAGCAAATGCAAAAACCTTCAAGTGGAATTGTATGCGTTTGAGAAGTAGAACAGAGGTCAGTATGATTGGTGCTAACTAAACAAGCAGGGAGAACAGAAAATATGTCTTGAGTGGTAAGAGGGGACCTGATCATATAGGACATTGTAGTCATTGTAATAATTTGGCCTTTACTTAAAGAGAAACAATGGGTTGAGCAGAATAGTGATGTGATTTGACAAGTCTTTATTAGGATCTCTTTTGGTGTTGTCTTAAAAATATACTGGAGTGTAAAGGGGGCCAAAGTTAAGGATAGGGAAACAACAGATTCATAGACTAGGTGAGCTAATTTTATTCTCATGGATTTAAATATCTATTTACCAAGGCTCCCACATCTGTATGTCCAACTTGGACCTTTTTCCTGTAATACAGTTTGATGCTTAACATTTCTGAATTCTTGGTTTTCTCCCCCAAATTTCTACTGCAGTATTTCTCAGTTCAGTAAAAGACAATGCTATTCCTCCAGTACCTCTGGCCAACAGCCTTAGTAATACTTGACTATTACTTTTCATATACCAAATGCAGTCCACCAGTAATTCCTATTGCCTATAATTTTAAAAATACAATTGAACTGCTCTACTTTTGTTGCTACCTCCTAGTCCAATCCATCATCATCTCTTTGGATGGTTATAATAACTTTTAATCTGGTCCTCCTTTGCACAACAGCCAATATTATTTTAAAACCTAAATTATATTTATTTTCTACTTAAAACTAATCAGTTATCTCCCATCTAACTAGAAGCTCAAATCTATACAGTAGTCAATAGTGCATTATATAGCCCTTGTCTGCCTTTTAACTTCATCTTGTACAGTTCTGTAGTCATTGCTGCAACCCAATTATCCTTTTAGCTGTTCTTTTTCTGCTTCTCTATAACTCTATAATTTATATCACAAGTTTTCTTATTCCTATTCCCCAAATTTTAGTTAAGACTAATATTTATTGAGGGTCTACTGGGTATCAGGCCTTTTTTTCATTTATGACAACTCTGTGCATAAAAGGTAGGTAGTACTGACTTCTAATTTTTGTAGAATGGTAAACTAACAATTAAGAGAAATTAAGTATCTGGACAATGCTTATAACCAGTAAGTATTGAAGGTAGGATTTAATCCCATGTTTAAGGATTCCTGTACTGCCTCCTTAAGCACCATGTAGTTGTTGCTTCTGAGTGAGTGCTGGGGAACTGCTTGAGGTTGAGGCAACCAGATGTGTGCATCTATCTCCCCTAGTCTTCCTTCCCTAGGAAGAATAGTTCCCAACCTCATTGCTCTGAGATTTCATTTGAAAAAATAATCTAAGATAACAGTTAAAGTCTGCAGACCACTGATGCTTTCCTTTGTTAGTCAGTGAATGAATTGAAAAGGAACCTAGAAATTGTCCCTTTTTTGTGGAAAAATAAGCAAATGTTTAGTTTTACTTATTTCATTATTTTTATTTCAGAGTGAGATAATTCGAGATAATACTGGGATTTTGGAATGTGTTAAAGAAGGAATTGGAAGAGTGATAGGTTTGGGAGTGCCTCATAGCAAACGACTCCTTCCACTTCTTTCCCTGGTCTTCCCTACGGTGCTGCATGGAGTTCTTCATTACATCATCAGCTCTATCATTCAGAAGTTTGTCCTGCTACTTTTAAAGAGAAAGACTTATAATAACCACCTAGCTGAGAGCACTAGCCCTGTGCAGAGTATGTTGGATGCTTATTTTCCAGAACTTATTGCTAATTTCGCTGCCAGTCTTTGCTCTGATGTTATACTTTACCCATTGGAAACAGTTTTACACCGCCTTCACATTCAAGGAACACGCACGATAATTGACAATACAGACCTTGGCTATGAAGTGCTTCCAATTAATACACAGTATGAGGGAGTGAGAGACTGTATCAATACCATAAAGCAGGAGGAAGGAATGCTTGGCTTTTATAAAGGTTTTGGTGCTGTCATAATACAGTACACACTGCATGCAGGTGTCTTACAGATTACCAGAATTATTTACTCAACACTTCTTCAAAATAGCATTTGAGATTTAGGTTCTATCACTGGTTAGTCCAAAAGACACAATGTGGATGATTTGCTATGAAAGGATGAGGGATAAAAGCGAAATACTGGGGAGAAAATGGACTGGAAAATGAAACTGGTAGAAAAAGCCCATGCTGATTATATTGACACTTTGGGTTTTTTGTTTGTTTTGTTTTGTTTTAAGGTATAGGTATATATTTTGGATCAAAACTATTGAAACTTGAAAACTTAATAAAAATAACACTTGTAAGAATTAAATTTTAGCTGGTTTAACACTCATGCTGAAGTAAAAATGATACTGGGCAAAAGCAAAAATTTATCTTCAAGTGTAAAGTGAAATTTTATTGAGTCAGATCTATCTGACCTTAATATTTGTTACAGGGTTATTTTTCCTTCTAGATTGATATTGGTATATTATCCTAATATAGTGTATGATATCAGAAGGTTGTACCTTTAAGCAAATAAATTATGTCATCATTGAAAAAAGTAAGCTTAGATTTGGCAGTCTGTAAGCAGGAGTTGAAGGGTTTTAAATCATGTTTTCCCTATATAACTATTTTAGTGGCTGTATATTTTATATAAAGCCATTTCTGAACACACATAGAACTTGGAATTTCCTTCATCCCTACAAAACTTCATACTCCTAGATGAGCTTATTGCATAAAATGAAATTATACACTTCTTGCTTTAATATCAGAGTAAAACATCAAAGCCAAGGTACCCAGAAGATTTTAGTCAAACATAGCACACTTGTCCATATCCGAACCCAGTGTTTCAGTGCCAACCACTTAAAATTCATCATATGTTTATAAAGTTTGGTTTGCTTGGCTAGTTTTGTGAATTGTCAGGCTATTTTTAGGGCAAGTCTTAAGAAATAATCATGACAACTATTACTCCTTCTATTATTTACAAATTGTGTACTCAAAAGGAACCTCATAGCTTTCTTTCAATTCTGAATGAATTATCTTAAAGGAAACAAAATTAAAATTTACTTGGGAATTTGTGCCTCTTGCCTACCATATAATCATCGTTAATTAATGACATCAATTTTTGTCTTTCAGTTTTAAAAAAAGTTTCATTCTCCAAACAATATATTTAAAGAAAAAAGTAAGATATCCTTATTCCTTTTAATTTAAACTTGTTTGGATGAATACTGAAGAAAAAAATACAAACTTTAAAGGAAATTTGTTCTTGTGTTTTATTTTACAGTTCAACAAATAAGTAACAGAAAAAAAATGTTAATCAGTTTAATTTTTAAAAGTCTTCCTAAATTTAACTTGGTGGATTAGACTGTATAGTAAAATGATATGCATTTGACTGATTCATTATTAAGCATTTTAAAGTTTCATTCCTAAATAAGAATGGTCACATTTTGTTTATGAACCACTTAGCACTCTGAAGTGCAGTGACTTTGGATGTTGCATACACAGATTCATGTTATTTATTAAATAAATGTCACAGAAATGGTTATGAATAGTTTTGGAACACACACAAAAAGATATCTAGATATGTGAAACAATATATAAGTAGCAACTCTCTTAGTATTGTGTGTGTGTGTTTACTGAAATAATATTAAGTTTAGGGAACGTAAACACTTCTATGGTTAATCTTTTTAGTTCGTGGCTTACTTATCCAACCCATGGGATTTAAATTGTTTTTATTGCTTTTGAAATGCTAAATAATGTTTTAGATATTTATAATATACTCATTTTATTAAAACCTCTCATTTTATTAAAATCAGTGGTTTCAAAGAAGAATAAACCAGAAAATTTCAATTTTCAGAAATTTTCTAGAACAGAATCTAATTGGAATCAAGTATTACTAGTGAAAAATCTGTGGAATCTTCACCTAGCTAAAAATCAGGTATTTCAAGATTTAATGAATGTTAGCATGATTATGCAGTTATATATACTGATTTTATTAGCATGATTATGCAGTTATATACATTTATTTTATTATGGAGTCATGACTGATAACTATACACAGTTCTTTTCTCTTTGAAAAAATGCAAATTAACATGAAAACTAAAATTGAATAGTGTTAAGTAAAATGTTAATTATTTTTTACTGTCTTTCCAAATTAGTTGAAATGTAATCTTTAAAAACCAAGCAGTCCGCCAGGCATGGTGGTATACACCTATAATCCTAGTTACTCAGGAGACTGAGACAAGAGGCTTGCAAATTTAAGACCAGCCTTGGAAACAATGAGAATTTGTCTTAAAATGAAAAATAAAAAGGGCTGGGGATGTAGTTCAGTGGTAGAGCATCCCTGGGTTCAATCCCCAATACACAAAAAATAATAATAATTTAACTGGTCAAGTATTTTTTAATGAATTTAGAAAATAATAAGATGACTGTCAGGTAAACTCTGCCCCATTTTTAATTTTGCTGTTTTCAGTATGGGTGCCCAAATCTAAAGTCCATAGGTTGCATTTCTTAATAGATCAAATAATATTAGTAAATTCAATATGAGTAATAGCATCATGGGTAGGATTCTGTTAAGTAGTTCTGCAATCCCAATGGTCCTCTTATTATAAGTCAGATTTTGGCTGTGGAGATTGTGATACTCTTGCCTTAAATTGCAGGGTTTCTTAATTTGAGTAAAATAGACAAAGTGGTAAAATTAACTGGTAAAGATTAATCCATTTTGTTAATTTATTAATTTATTTGCTGAATTATATATACTTTCTTGAGATAGCCTTCTCAATTTTATGGGTCCTTAAAAAAAATCCTAAATTAACGAAGTTGTTTATTCAAGCATCCAGACTCTTAACACTGATATTATAAAATAGTAAAAACAAGCTAATTTCCAAAGGGTTATGGATTGGAGTATTAGATACTTTTTCCAGTGCTTTTAGAAACAGAACTGGAAGAGTAAGAGATCCTGCTCACTTGTGCAGATGTGCCTGACTGTTTATAACTTTTCGGCTCTGGCTTAGTTGTAACTGCACAAAGCATTCACTTTATTCATTGGGCACAAGTATTTTAAAATTTCAATCCAATTATATCTTCAGAAAATAAAGATGCTGCTGATTTGATAATTGTTTTGCCAACTGAGATTGTGGAGGATGGTTTTCCTCAGTTTTCTTACAGATCTTATGGAACAGAAAAGACTGCCAGCTATCCAAAAGTTAACTAGATTTGAATTTATTTTCAAAACTTATTAAGCAAATAAAATCCCTTGCACTAGAATTGGAATAATGTTTAATGTTGGCATTTCTGCTTTCTCTTTCACGTAGTTGTACATAATCTCACTTGCTCGCCTCCCACCCAATATAAATTGAATGTAATGTGTAATGTCTTACTTTGGAGCCTTTGAGTATCACTGATACAGTAAAAAGTTGTGTAGCAGTGTAATAAAACTTGTAATTTGACAATGAACCTTATACATTATTACCTCATTTAGAAGAGATGTTTTGTCTGCGTCTTTTGTTTTTTTAATTTGTTTTTGTCTCATTGGCATTTTAAATGTTTTGAGTAGCAAATTGTGTAATATGAAAAGTTCAATAAAATGTTGAAATAAAACTAGTAATTTTTCTCTTATTGATGCAAGAGGAGTACTCAGGCTGGTAAAAGATAATGCATATTTTTTAAGTAGAAATGAAGGTCAAGAAAAAAGGCATATGTAAAATTAAACATTTTTGCCCACCATTTAAAAAATCCTCTAGCATTATAAAAGTGATGTGACTGTGATGTGGCTTACAAAACATATTACCTAAATTAAGTTTGTGTATGAATTATATTTTGTAAAAGTCTTGGGACATTCTCTTATTTTTACAACAGCCCTATGACATTTTTGGACTAGTGCTGTTTGACTAAGTGCTATTTTCCTAAGGAAGAAATAATTACCAAGTATGTGACTTGTCCCACATTATGCAGCTGGTGGAGTGACAGCAGCAAAATGGTGAGTAGGCAGCTCCAAACTTCTGTCCTTCTGTAGAAACAAAACAAAAAATAACAACACCATCAGAACCAACTTTGTCAAAACTCTGGAAAATGTTCAAAGATTTACAGCACTTACGTGAACACTGAATTAAGAAAAATACAAACAGAAAATAGTGGATTAGAGGAAGGGTACACTCCCCAGCAGTTCCTCAGCTCAAAATGTAAACAGTAGGAAGACTTCCTCACACGGTAGGTTACTAAAGGAATTCACTGAAATTCAACCTTAGACAGCAAATAATCAGACACAAAGTCAGAAACTTTGAATATAATATTAAAAATAATGTGCTAAAGATGTGCTTGTTCGTCCACTGCAGAGGGGTGGGGAAGGGGGCACAAGCAGAGTAAGGAAAACATGGCGAATAAAATTGACTTGGGGGAATTTGAAACTGAGGGGAGGCTGATCTTAACTAACCCAGAGATGGTGGAGGAAGTTGTTAAGGGAAAAATTGGCTAAGGGGTTGAGAGTCCAACTGTACTCACATTGTGGTGCCAGAAACCAGTTTTGAGTGGCTGCACGGCAGCAAGCAGAAGCTAGAGATTGGATATTCATAAAAGAAGTTGCCAGCCTGACCAAGCAGTTGTCTCTTGTGTCCAGAGTATATCTGGATCAGCGTGATTAAAACAGATGTGGAGAGGACCGTCTAGAGGGTTATAAGTTGGGGATACCGGGGAAAGAGCTCCCTTTATTGCTGTCCCATAGGAGCAACTGGAAGACACCAGTAATGCATCAGACTGGTGCATCTGGTCTACAGGTGTTATCCTGGGTAATTCACACCCATAGACAAGGAATATGTGAAGCCTGTCAAGATTTAGACTCCTTGCCCCAAAAGTAGATATTTGAGGAGGCCCTGAAACCCAGATGTTCAACAGAGATTGTTTCTTTCCAGAAATGGGAGTGTGTGCCAAATCTGAAATACCCACCTACAGAGTTCCAAGGATCACTCAAGACCAAATTCCAGCTACCGGAATTTCCAATTTAGAACTCTGCACCAGCCCCACTATGTAACTACACCAATTGTCAGCACCCCCCAGTCTATCCTATCATGGAAAACCAAAAACTGAGTGCTGCTACAACCAGCTTTAGCTTCTGGCAGCTTTGGGAGAAACAGACATGGGACTTAACAACCCTCAGTCCTGAAACCAAGGTTTACAGAGTTCCCCAAAAATAAATTTAAAAGAAATGGTACATCAGTTTCGACCACATCAGTGGAAACAGCCCCATTTTGTTTTGTTTTGGTTTTGCCTCATTAAGAATTTTTTTCTATTTCTCCCTCATTTCCTTTTTACATTTTTTATTTTTTTTATTTTATTTTTTTCTCCATTTTGCATAATTGTGTGTGCATGCCTCGATAGCTGTGTATGTGTGTGTTTTCTCACTGCGCAAATAGGTTAAAAAATGTAGTTTTTCTTTCATTTTAATTACTTTCTTATTCACCTGTTTTTTATTTAGTCTTGGTTTGACTTGGGTGAGTTAAAATTTTATGTGTGTTTGTTTTGTTTTGATCTTTCATTTGTACCTTGGTTTTTGGTTCTCTTATTAATCCTTCTTCACACTCTTCCCTCATAACAACCAAATTTTTCTGTTCTCTCTTCTTTCTTTGTATGATTACTTTTGGTTATTTTTTACTCTTCCATCTTTATTGCTGTCATCTCTACCTGTCTCCTGCATCTCTTTGCTTTTTAAATATTTCTAACTTTCTCTTGTCTTCCTACCATATTTTCTCTTCATCTAAGGAACTGTAATTGCACTATCCAGTATAATTATAGAGTTAATGTAATTCCTACCGCATTCATGTTGTTGTGATTCTTAATACAGTGTATGGCATTGCAGACATCTGCTGGTTAATATCTGATCTAGTTCATGATTGTTTCATTTGATGCTGACATTAAATACCCCACCATTCATTTAGAGGTGATAATTAGTGTTAGAGATGTCAAAGTAGACACCGCACATTTATTTTCAGGACTTTTTTATTATTAACTTCATTGCTAGTCCTTGTTCCCCTTTCTCTAAGAGGATCTGGGAAGCAATTGGAGCACTTCAAGCACTCAGAGTAGAGATCCTGCTGATGAGCAACATGTATAACTCACTGCAGTAACAGTGAGGATGGGAGCGTTAACAATAGTTCAACAGAATAAGGTAGAGAAAAACCTCAAACCAATACCCAAGACCCAAGTAGGAAAACTACAGTGGGACTTCAGGCCTCACTCCTGAACACCTACCTACTCATACAGCAAAAACAGAGAAGTTCCTACAACAAAGGAGATAACTACACACGTATAAAAGAGGCAGATGCATCCAATGCAACGCGTGTAAGTCCAAGACCTCTGAAAACAGGAAACAGGCAAACAAATCTCCCCAAATTTATAACCCCCCAACCAAGGAACCCATCGATATGAAAGTAATCAAAATTCCAGAAAAAGACTTAAAAACCTGATTATTAAAATGTTCAGTGAATTAAAAGAAGATCTGAGGAATGAATTAAGCAAGTAAATACAGGAGGCAAAGACCATTTCAGCAAAGAAAGAGAGATTGAAAAGGAACCAAGCAGAGCTTATGGAAATGAAAGTCACAATGAATGAAAAATTGCCTTGAAAATATCACCAACAGAATAGATTGTATAGAAAATAGAACTTCAAACCTCAAAGAACTTCAAGCCTTGAAGACAGGGTGTATGAACTTGAATACTCAGGCATTAAGAACTTCTTCAGTGAAATAGTGATAGAAATTTTTTCCCCATATTTGAAGTGATACAGACATCCACATAACAGGAGGCATATAGGAAAAGATCAGAATAGAACCACCCCAATGCACATCATATCCAAAATGCCTAACATAGATAATAAGGAAAGATTATTAAAAGCTGCAAGAGAGCAAAAGTCACATTTAGAGGCAAACCAATAAAATGCAGTTCTGACTTCAATTCAGACCCTAAAATCAAGGAAGGCCTGGAATGAGATAGTCCAAGTTCTAAAACAATTGCCAGCCAAGGTGCTATAATGAACAAAGCTATCTTTCAGAATTGATGAAGAAACTTTCAGTGATATAGATAAATTTGAAGAATTCATGACTACTAACCTAGCACTATAAAAAAACTTAAAGATATACTGTACACAAAGGAACCCAAAACAAACCCCAAAGCTCCCAAATGGATGAAGCTCGCCAGAAGAGCAACTCACTAAATGAAAATTAAGAGAGAATTAAATGTAGAAAATCAATCAAAAATGCAGGAAATAATCATTTATCCATAAGAACACTGAATACAAATGGCCTCAACTATTCAATTAAAAGACATAGATTGGCAGAATGGATTAGAAAACAAAATTCGACTATATGATTATTTGTAAGAGACTCATAGATAAAGACATTAATAGGCTGAACCCAACTATTATGTACAACAATAATGTACCAATAAAAACAAAAATACAAAAATACAGATTTAAATGGTTTGCAGCATTTTACTTACTTTTGCTTTCATTACTTCTCAAAATCGATGGCAATCTTGAAAATCACAGTTCACCTGCCCAATGTGGGACCTGTTCCTTGTTTCTAGAAGGAATTGAGCAGTTTACCTGCTGGAATGGGTAGTGGAATGACAAACTTACAGTGCTGGAAACTGAAATAAGATAAAACTGTTGAACAAGAACTCTATGTTTAGGAAAACTATCCTTTAAGACTAAAGGAGAAATTATGACATTCTCAGAAAACCAAAGTTAAAACGAGTTTATTACTAGTAGAACTTTGAGAAATATTAAATTAGTATTTGAGGCTGTGAAAAAAAGGACAATGAATAGTAAGTTGGAGCCATATGTTTTAGTCAGGTTTTTTGCTGCTGTGAACAAAAACCTGACAAAAAAAAAATTAGAGGAGGAAAAGTTTATTTTGGGGGCTGGGACTGTAGCTCAGTGGTAGAGCGCTTGCCTAGCATGCGTGAGGCACTGGGTTCGATCCTCAGCACCATGTATAAATAATAAATGAATAAAATAAAGATCCATCAACAACTAAAAATTAAAAAAAAAAAAAGTTTATTTTGGGCCTCACAGTTTCAAATCACAGTTAGTCCATAGAAGGCCAACTCCATTCCTTGGGGCCTGAGATGAGGCAGAACATCATGGTGGAAGTATGTGGCCGAGGAAAGAAGATAGGAATACAGCACCAGGAAAGCTTGCTCAACAAAGACAAAATATAAACTCCAAAGACATGTCAGTAGGGCTCACCTCCTCCAGCCACACCCTACCTGTCTACAGTTACTCTTAAATTAATCTCTATCAGGAGATTAATGCACTGATTGGGTTAAGGCTTTCATAACCCAATCATTTCACCTCTAAATTTTCTTGCATTGTCTCACACGTGAGATTTTGGGAGATAACTGCTATGGAAAACGTAAAATCAAAGAAGACACCTGTGTAGGTTAACTATGTAAGCATGACAGCTAGTATTGTGCTATTTGGGGTTGTTATTTATCTTTCCTATATAGAAAAGAGTCAAAATGGCATATCACAAAAGCAGTACTTTATATCAAAAAGGAGGAGGAGGAGGAGGAAGAAGAAAGAAAAAGGCAGTAGTGTAGGGACTGAGTTTAAAAAAAGGCTAAAAAATGACATAGAAAACAGCTAAATGGCAGAAGTCTATCCTTATCTATAATACTCTAAATTTAAATGAATTAAATGTTCCATTTAAAAGGTAGAGATTGGGGCTGGGATTGTGGCTCAGCGGTAGAGCGCTTGCCTCGCATGCGTGAGGCCCTGGGTTCGATCCTCAGCACCACATACAAAGCAATAAAATAAAGACATTGTGTCCATCTACAACTAAAAAAATATTAAAAAAAAATAAAAAAATAAAAAAAATAAAAGGTAGAGATTGGCAGAATGGTTGCGTAAAAGAAAAACTCAAAGGTAATAAGAAAATACCTAAAGATGAATGATAATGAAAACAGCCTACCAAAACTTAGAGGTTGCAACCACCGGTGCTCAGAGGAAATTTATAGCGGCAAATGCTAACATTAAAATACACAAACTCTCAAATCAATAACTATATACCTTAAGGAACTAGAAAAACAAAAGGTCAAAGTCAACTAAAAGCAAGCAGGAGGAAGGAAATCATAATAAAGAGTAGAGCATTGATAAATGAAATTGAGACCAGAAAAACAAAAGAAAACAAAATCAAACTTTGGAAAGAGCAACAAAATTGGCAAACCTTTAGCTAAAATGTCTAAAAAGAGGGATGACTCAAATTACTAAATCAGAACTTTTAAAAGGAGGCCTTACCACTATCTTTACAGAAATAAAAAGAATTATAATTGAATACTAGGAATATCTGTATGCCAAAAGTTAGGTAATCTAGGTGAAATGGACAAATTTCTAGAAACAAAACAACTACCTTGACTGGCACAAGAAGAAATAGAACAACAGAAAAGACGTGTAATAAGTAAGAATCAATCAGTCATTTAAAACCTCTCAACAAAAACAAAGTCCAGGACTAGATGGTTTCACTGGTAAAATATTCCAAACATTTAAAAAATTTACACCATTTCTTCTCAAATTCCTCAAAAAGCTAGAGAGAAGTTTTGAGTACTTCCTAATTCCTTCTTTAAGGCTAAAATTAAATTAATATAGAACCCAGCCAGGCACTATAAGGAAAAACCACAAACTGATATCCCTTATAAGTACACATGCAAAATTCCCCAACAAAAGTACAAACAAATGTATCTAGTAGCCTATTTTAAAAGGTTTACAACTACAACCAAGTGGGAGTCTCCTGGGAATAGACCAGTGATTTAACATATGAAAATCAATTGGTGCAATCACTACTGGAATGAAGGAAGACGCACAAAATCATCTCCACTTAGTCTAGCCAAAGAAGATCTAAACCAGACAGAAAGCAAAGATTGTAGGCCTGGAAATGGTAGAGTAGATAATTTGGCACCATCATGCTTTGGATAATAAAAGAAGTTCGTTCACAGTTACAAAGTTCCCATAATTGCTACTGAAAAACTCCACAACACTGAAAGGATCCTCAATATTTTATAAAATAAAGGGAAGTTAAAAAGAAAAACTATTTATTAACTTTAAAGGTCTTTTTTTTTTCAATTGGATCCTGAAGCTTAATTCTTTTTCAAGGACAACAAAAAGAATCTATTCATAGAAGTTCCTTGGATTAGACAAAGGGGAATGATGGGAAGGGAGGGATGTTGGGAATAAGAAAGACATAACTTTCCTGTGTTCATATAAGAATACACAACTAGTGTTGCTCCATATTGTGTACAACCACAAGAATGGGAAGTTATACTCCATGTATGTATAATATGTCAAAATACATCCTATTGTCATGTACAACTATAAAGAACAAGTTAAAAAAAGGAATCTATTGATAATGTCTCTGTAAAAATATTCAGCTCTCCTTAAAATAAAATTGGATATTTCCAGTGTACATAGTACCAAATGCCAGCGCCCGCACCAGCACAAAGTGAAACCAGGATAGGCGAGGGAGCTGCGGATGAAAAATTACACACACACACACACACCATAGAACAAGGCAAGAGACTTTCCTTTTATTGAGCTCAGGTCCCTCTTTATATATGCTAAGAGGCCCTTTGTCCTCCAAGTGCTACAAGGTGCATAGGATGTGACTATTCTATTAGCATCCTGTGGCTATTCACAGGAATGCGGAACTTGTTACAAGATGGAACTATGGCCAAAGCCACATGATTGAAAAACCTGATATTGTTGCACATTATGTACTGTGGAAGCACCCAGGCCAGCTCTCTCCCACAACCAAAGAGGGCAATATTTGATAATTCTATTGATCTCTGCTCTCTAATGAAACACCTTCAAAGGGAAAGGTAAAAGACAAGCCACAAGCAGGGAACAAATATTTGCCAAACAATTATCTAATTAAGGTTATATATCCAAAACATACAAAGAATTCTTAAAACTCAATAATAAGAAAATTACAAACTCAATTAAAAATTGGGCAAAAAATCTGAGCAGACACCTAGACACCTCAATGAAAAAGATGTATAGAGAATAAGCATATCATGAAATGCTGAACATCATGTATCTTTAAAGAATTTCATATTAAAGCAATGGTGAAATGCCACTATCTACCTATTAGCATGGCTAGCATTCTAAATACTGATACCCTCAAATGCCGACAAGGTATGGCACAACAGGAACACTCTCTAATAACTTGGTGAGAATATGAAATTGTATAGATATTCTTGAGGATACTTTAGACAGTAATTTGTTTTTGTTTTGTTTGTTTGTGTTACTGGGGATTGAATCCAAGGGCACTTTACCATTTACTCAAGGGCAATTTACCATTGAGTTACATCCCCAGTCCTTTTGTGTTTTATTTTGAGACAGGGTCTTACTAAGTTGCTGTGGCTGGCCTTAAGCTTGTGATCCTCCTACCTAAATCCCCTGAATCACTGGGATTACAGGTATGTGCAACCATGCCTGGCCTTTAACAGTTTTTTACAAAACTAAACACAGTCTTATACAAGCAAGCAATCACACTCCTAGTTATTTACCTTTTGGGTTGAAAATAATGTCCATACAAAAATCTGCATATGAATAATTATAGCAGCTTTATTCATAACTATTGAAACTTGCAAGCAGCAGAGATGTCCATCAGTAAACGAATGGATAAACCGTGGTACATCCATACCATAGGATACAATTAATTATTATAAAAATAAGCAATTGAGTCACAAAGAGACATGGAAGAACTATAAATTACCAGTGAAACAAATCAATCTAAAAAGGCTGCATGCTGTATAATTGCAATTATCTGACATTTTAAGAAAAGGTAAAACTGTAAATTTAGTAAAAAAAGGTTTGTCATTGCCAGGAGTTTGAGAATGGGAACAAAGTTAGAGATGAATAAGTGAATAGGGGATTTTTAGGGCGATAAAACTGTTGTGTGTGATACTGTATGCTGCAACCTGCACAGCAGTTAATTCAGGAAAGCAGACAAGGGGTGAGGAGAGATTAGAAAAGACAAACAGACACACAAAGACAGAAAAATCTGGGGCCTGGTGGATCACTAAATCCTGGTGGGAGATAGTGACCCAGAACCAGCTCAGCGTGCTTATCATATAAGTTTTCACATTGCAAAGATTATTGTGAGAAAGTTCTTCAAAACAAGGAGAACCAAGGTCATAGGTATGGCAGCCTAATTATGAATATTAGCTTGTGCCCATAATTTTCTACCCCTGGGTAGCTGATGTCTGAACTGTAAGGTCAAAAACTGATAGTTCTGTGGCTGGCACAGAACCTCCTTTTGAACAGGGCATCACCATGGCAACTGAGCTATCTTTAATCAGCACCTTTGGACTGAAAGTTACCAGGATAGGCATCACCTCTGTTGCAGGACAGCTCAAGGACCATAATTCAGTCACTCTTTCTGATAACTGTAATTGCATATTACATTATTCATTTGGCAAAAACCCATAGAAATGTGCAACAGGTGAAACCTAATGTAAACTTCTTACTTTGGTTATATGATACACTATCAATACTGGTTCATCAATTTTAACAAATGTACCACACCAATGCAAGATGTTTATAATAAAGGAAGCTGGTGAGGAGGAAAGGGAGTGTATGAGAACTCTGTACTTTCTGCTAAATTTTTATATAAACCTAAAATTCCTATAAAAATAGTATGTTATTCTATAAATGGTAAGGTAGACCTCTTTAAATGAATCAAACTGAATGTATTTATAGAGAAACTATCATTTCAAGTGCTACAAAATGTCAAGCTATTAAACAGGTTCCTCAATGGTGTAGTAGAACCCATCTTGATATGGAGATACTTTTGCTGAAAGAACAAAAGTTACATTAATATGCAATTTACATCACCTGCCTTTCTTATCAGCAAATAACCTCTTTTAGTTTCAAGGCAAATGATTCTCTGTTTTCCATCTAGTCCTCTAAATAGCCTTCAAAAGTAGTCAAAGCAGAAATTATTTGCTTTTCTGAACAGAAAAAATAGCACAAATCAGTTAACCTGATTTAGAATAGAATCTGTGTTAACCAGCTTCTGAGTCCAAAGCCTTTTTCCTAAAGGTCAAGGTTTCCTTAACTAATTCCCAAGCACCAGGATATATTAAAAAGATTGAAGTGATAAAATTTAGATATTTGTCTAAGTCCAGGGGCATGACAAATAAGAGAGCTGATAACATAGTTTCAATCCAAATACTGTCAGCCTTTTTGCCCAGAGAGCTGATGTTTCAGTTCAAAACTGAAGAAAGTTGTAATGGCCAAGCTCACGAGACCACCAGAGACCACCAGGAGTCCGATTCCGATGCAATCACAAAAGGGGTCTTTATTACAAGCTCGAGCAGGGACTGCACACCTTCCTGATGCAGCGGGTAAGGAGGTGTGGCTCTGAGTCTAGGGGAATGGGGATTTCTATGGGTTTCAACCACAAGCAGGGGAATACATGCCTTGGCATTACAGGATTGGGTAAGGGAAAGTGCGTGCAGGGGGACAGCAGCCTTGTCATTCTAGGATTGGGTAAAGGTGAGTGTGATCAGCGTGAGGTCAGTTGACGTTTAGGCTGATAGGTTTGGCTGAAGTGGGCCCAATATCTGGTTTCCTGATTGGTTGGCCCAAATTGTGAACCGACTTACTGGCGCCTGAACAGGATGCCTGAGCAGGATGCTGTTAAGTGTGTTGCAACTTTTCAGGAACCGGGTGGGGGCTGCTGATTTGGGGACAAAGGCCAACAATCTCAAGATGGCCTTGGTCCTGACTTCTCAAAAGTAAAGAAGAATGTCCCAGCTTGAAAGCAGTCAGGCAGGGAGGTAATTCCTTTTACAGGAGGTGAGAGTCAGCCTTTTGCTCTATTCGGGCCCTCAACCGATTGGATGAGGACCACCCACATGAGAAAGGGCCATCTGCTTTATTCAGTGTTCCCATTTAAATAGTAAATTTATTTTAAATGCTCTCAGAGAAACACTAATAGTGTTTGACCAAATATCTGAGCACCCCATGGCCTAGTCAAGCGGACACATAAAATTAATCATTACAGGGCTCCTTGGAATTAATACTTCATAGCTAATTTGTCAGAGAGGTTTATTCCTAGTACAAATTTATTGATCATTATGCCAGGATCCAGGTTGAAATAATGTATCAAATGAAGTTTAATCTTGTCTGAAGGACATGGAGAATAAGCCCCAGGGCATTTCCCCTATTTACAACTGTTCCCCCAGGTCTTCCTGCCATGTGTCCATTGGAGCTTTGGTCATTTAGAAGCCCAGGCCTCAGCCTGAGGAGAACACAAAAGGAACTAGCAACTGACCCCCACCTGTCTAAACTGGCTGACCTCAGTACAACAGGCCCCAGTGGCTCTCTGCCGTTTTCTCCCCCTAAAATGTGCCCCTTTGTTGCTTAATAAAAACATCATTGATCCGTCGAGGTCTGTCCCTGTTTTGGTTCCTTTTTGCTTTCATGGTCTTAAAAACAGAGTTGTGTTTAGCTAAATTGCATCTGATTTCAACACTGTCCTGGAGTTTGTAAAATGATGAGTTGTTGATAAATTCTTTTCTTTCCTTTTTTTTTTTCTTCTCTTTCTTCTTTTCCTTTTTCTTTTTCTTTTGGCAGTGCTGGAAATCAAAGCCAAGCCTGCAGTATATTAGGTAAATGTCCTACTTAGCCACATCCCCAGCCAGTATACAGTTTTTTTTTTCCCAGAATGTAAAAAAAAGGCCTCAGATAATAACAACCAACATGAATGTGGATATTTGTGGCCTGCAAAGTGTTCTGACATGCTTTTGATCCCCACAGACCCTTTGGGAAAAGAATAGCAGTTAATATTCTTTAGTTCCTTTTGCTAACCTGTTAGGCAATCAGACTCTCTCAAATGCAGCTTCTCCAATATATCTGCTACTGTGATCTCCCTGCTGCAGCTGATAGCCACTGTAATGCTGCTGCTCAGTCCTCCTGAGAAATAGAAGCTCACTCTTTCACCGTTCCCAGTATCATCACCCTCCCACTTGCCCATGTCCACTGTATGATCACCACACATTTACTCAGACCATCAAATGTCTAGCCCATATTGCATCACACATGTTGTTTTTTCATGGTGTTAGGAATTGAACTGATGGCCTTTCACATGCCAGTGAAGCCAGGAGACAAAAGGCAGTCAGTGTAGATAATAAATAACTGAGTCCGATCAGGGAGATGAGACCTGCTTCTAAAGGAAGGGAAATCAAATGCTAATACCTCTAGGGCCCTTCCTCCCCCTCCTCCACCTGTTGCCAAGGTGACCTGCCTCCAGCAAATTGTTCCTCGCAGGGAGTTGTAGGAGTTGTTAATGCTTCCTGGGCTGCTCCCTTCCTACCAGGAATCATTCCACCTTTGGTCCACCTTTTGGCTACCAGACAGGTTTGTGGAGCGGGGTAAGAATGAAGCAGGATGTGGGAAGGAGAGGCCATGAAAGCAAAGAAACACTAAAAAGTATAAAAGAGGCAAGACACCCTCACTTCTTTGGACACCCAGCCCTGAGACCCTTTTTCTGCAGAGAAATCTATCTCTGTTCTATTCTTTAAATAAAACTTGCTTTCTACACTTGCCTTGGTGTTTCTCAGGTGTTCAATCTTCACATCTGGGGAAATGGAACTCGGCTCTGATTGATTCTCATCACCAGTATTGCCAGGAAAGTACTCTACTACTGAGCTATATCTTCAGCCCTTTTTTAAAATTTTGAGTCAGAGTCTCACTAAGTTGCCCAGGCTGGCCTTGAACTTATTGTGGTCATCCTGCCTCAGCCTCCCAAGTACCTGAGAATACAGGCATTCACCACCATGCCCGGCACAAAATTATTTTGTTTTCTAACTAGAGAGTTATGTCAATCTTAGTTAGAAGTATATTATTAGGAGAAGGAAAGAATTTTGAAGGTTAGTTAAATTTTTCTCTTTTGTGCTTCAGCCCTTACACGGAAAACATATTTGTTGGCATTCCCTTCCATTCTGAGCCTCTTTCTTCTTCCTCAATGTCACGAGGGGTGCTACTAATAATTATTCGGAGGCAGATTATCATTAGATGCAAGCGTATATTCGATCACACCAATTATCAAATATAAACAATTAATGCAAAAAGTGTTGAGTGTGCTGGAACACCCCAACTAGCACTCAACACACACTAATTAAACACCATAAGCAAGCCACACTATCCTAGGACAACCACGAGTCCCCAAATACCACTGATACCACGGGACTTCTCTCAGCCAAAGAGTAGGTGTTGTCTTTGTCCAGTGGTTCTCCTCAGCCAACAGCTGGATGTCAGGGAATGGTGGAGTTGGTCCAGGGATGGACAGCAAGGGGGCCAGTCTCACTAATTCCTAGAGAAAAGCACCCAGTGTGGCAGAACAAGCAGTTTAAATACAGTTCCAAGTTGGTGATGTAAGCTTGTGATTGACATTGCAAGTCAATATCCGTTGGTTATGTCCAGTGATATGATGTAATTGCAACTGGGCATGTTCTTTGTGCATGTCCATGGAGCTGTGCTCCCTATCAGTTGTAACCAGTCGTTGCTAAGCATGCCTATGGCTAGTGCCCCATACAACTCCTTATTAATTGCAAACAGACATGATTAAGCATGTCAGTGGCTGCTGTTCCTATGGCCAGCAACATAGTGAGTCCCAGCACGTCCAGGCATGACTACGGCATATGTTCTTTACACTCAAGTTCACATCTCTGCTCACGTTTGCCACTTCCTGAGTGTCTTACTGGGTCACACTCATGATCTTATTCCAAACACTCCCCAGGAGTATGTTTATCTTCTTGCCTCCTTTTATAGTTCTCTGTCTTAGGAAGCGTCTGAGCATCATTCAGATGAGCATACATATACATGTCCAGCCAGGCACAGAGTTAAACACAGAGAATGACAGCTCTCAGAAAATGGCAGAATGGAGCTAGGCAGTGATTCCCCATCTCCCACAACACAAGAAGGAGATAGTGACAGAGTAGCTGATTGAGAGGCAGGCGACAAACACAGGAAATGAGTCCAGTTAAGCTTCTTGCTTGTCGGAACTGTGCGCCTGCGGCTTCCCATTCTAAAAGATTGTCGCAGGCGCCTGTTAAGCAAACTAGAGCTCTCTCTCTGCACCCTCTGCTGAAATTGTCAGCATTAACCAGATGGAAAGGTAATACAGAATGTCACTTCAAAGGATGGGGCATGTAGGTGCCAATTTTATGAATGAAAGGTGTGTTTGCCATGACTTTCAAACTGTTCCCTTCATGAAAGTCTTATTCAGATTAATACTGTAATAACACTGTACTTTATTTTTATGAGCACATTAAAATAACATGTAAACTATAATCAGCCAATATATTTCTGCTGTTATTTCTTTAAGATTAAGGAGTCTGCAGGGTTAGCTTCTTCTGAGGCCATTCCTCTTGGCTTGGAAATTGGATTGCTGCCTTCTTGTGGTCTTCTTACACGACCCTTTGTGCAGAGGCTTCCCTGTGTCTCTGTATGTCCTGATCTCCTCATTTTATAAAGACTGGTTAGAATGCTTTAGGCCCCATCCCAGTGGTTTATTTTAATTACCTCCTTAAAGTGTTATCACCAGATATAGTCACACTAAGGCACTGGGGTTAGGGTTTCAATATATGAATGGGGGGAGTCAGTTCAGTCCATTAACACAATACAAGACGAGCTATGATTCAAATTAATGCACTCAATGCTCTACACTTAAATCATAGGCCTAATATTAACGTACAACTTCTCAACACATTCTTAAAATTTATTTCTAATCCATAGAAGAATATCTTCTTTTACAGCTACGCATATTTTTTGTTGCATTTAGTAATATCTAAATTAATCACTCCACCTTAAGTACTTGGCATAGTTATGAATACATTTGGGTCTTTCCAAAATGAAAGTAAATTTTAAGTGTTTTGTCAATAAATCAACTGGAAAAAGATATTTTGGCTGAAAGTAATAGATTGACTTGATTGAGAGTATCTTCAACCATAACGACTATTTTCCTCTGTAATATGAAGTTCAGAGATAGACCACAAAGGGCCAGTGCAGCAATTCTTTCTACCTTTCCAGTTTGCCATCTTTGCATTTGGTGTTTTACCCTCATGCTAATTCCCTTGTGGTTGCAAGGTGGCTGCTGCATTTCAACCCTTATTTAAAATTTTAGACAAAGAGGAAAAGACAGCAATGTACAGGGGCAGCATCTTATAAAAGAAAAAATTTTCCCTGAAATATCAGCAGATTTTTCCTATGTCTTATCATGGCTCCAGTTGTTCATATGGTGCTTTCTTACTGCAAGGAATTTAGGAAAGCAAGTAAGTATTTTTAGCTGGGCATAATGGTACTCTGGGTCTTGACACTGAGGAAGCAGGAAAGACTAGGAATTAGGGATACAGCTAGCAGTGCTTGTTCATAGATATGGGCATTCAGTCCATTTCTTTGTTTCAGCAGGTGCTTAAAGGTTTAATAAATTGAATTCCCTTTGCTGTCAATGAGTCTGAATGCTTTTTATTTCATTACAACTTATTTTACTGTTGATATTGTTCTCACTTGTGCAAATTATGAGCTTCTCTTTTCCTTCTCACTTGTTTCTGATTTTTCTCTCCCCAGTCATGTCATTTCTTTATTGCTGCATTTACTGCATTGCTACAGTAAAGTCTGAGTCATGCATATATCTCATGAGACAATACTTGTTCTACCTGAAACAACAGCAACACATGGTTATTTTCTCTCTTCTAATGTCTCCAAATGTCTTCTATCTCTCTTTTTTAAAATCTTTCTTCATAGAAAGGCTTTTAAGTTCTTTTTGGTTCTGTGGTTAGAGAAGTCAATGGAGAGCACTTGTTTTAGAGATAGCTTGCTGATTCAAGAGATATTTATAAAATAGTCTCCCCCAATTACCCATTAAAATACTTCTAGAGAAATAAAAAGAAAATTCAAAGCAATGAAAACAAGACTATCAGTCAACCTGTTGCTAGAATCTTGGAAGTTTTCCCACTTATGAATTGTCATGAAACTTCATTGCACATTGTTATCAAAGGAAATAAAGCATTTCTGAATGTCTGAATGTAGGTACGGATACCATCTATCTTCATCTTCCCATTGTTTGCTCAAGCATATTTTTATAGTTGACTCAAGGAAGAAAACTTTATCATTCTTTAATGACATACTACTAATGTAAAAGCTAACAAGTCCAATATTCCCATAGGGCTCAAGAAATAAGTCCATAGGCTGATAGACACAGAAGCTGCTCAAAACTGCAGGAGCCAGAGTTCTGAAATTGGTTTCTCTGATACCCAACTCTGGGAACATCGGAAAATAAGAGTCTACTGAAGCTCTAATTTTGAACTTGAACATAGTTGGAATATAAACCTTCCTTAAGGGCAAGTCACCTCTTGGCACTCTTCAAGTAAATGTAGGTTTATCTTGTCTCTATAGGTGTTTATTCACCCACACTGGGCCACATGCAAGCCTATTAGCATAAGGACAAAAGCTTGAATGTGGTGAAATAAGCACCAACAGTCATGCTGTACCTGACTAATATGGGTGTCACCCCTGCCTGGCTTGGCCTTGTACCAACAGCTCTTTCATCACTGGTTTGCAAAAATGGCTATTCTTTTGATTTAGCTCTGGTAGTTTGTAATGGCCCACTTGTCACTTGTGTTAACCTGGACTTCAACTAATTATGATTTTTCTGGGGATTTTTGGGCCAAAGTAAATGGCATCTGCAGATTAGATGCATTTCTAGTGACAGAATGGGAAGAAAAAGGGTAAGAATCTACTTTCCAGGGACACCAACATATAAAAGCAGAAAAATGCAGAGTTTTATAGAACTGATAAGGGGACCTAAAGCATGGATATAATCTTTTAGAGAAATCAAGCAAAGGCTATGCACTGCCAACTTCCATGACCAAATATGGTCTCCATAAACTAGTTTTAAACTGGAAATTAAAAATCTCCATTCAAAGGGGAAAGTAAATCTATCCATATCCCATTCATTATAGTTATATTTACTTGCCAATGCTTTATAATGTCTTAAACTTTTTTCGATCGTATTGTCTTCTTGCCCATAATGGTTCTAAAAAGGCTTTTTGGTTATGAGTTTCAAGTTCTCCATGTGATTAGGGCATAACCTATTGCTAGATTTGAGTTCTAGAATTATCTAGCTACAGATTATGCTCATGCTTGCCTTTTATAGTTGAACTTTGTCTTGACATCCTAGACCCTGTCATCACCCTCCTTTGACACATCCCATAATCTAAGCTGCTAAAATGCCTAGCATAGCTTTGATTTCAAGTGTACTTGAATTCCTGAAGCACAGAGCTAGAAACAAGTAAAGGTTCTGAAATTCTATATAGCAAAGAGACATCATATTTTACTTATGTAATTGGTAAAAAATATTAAAATTAATGAAAAGTGTTGGCAGTTTGATGGAAGTAAAAGATTCTTATACATGTAGGAGATATTACAAATTAGTACAGTATGTGGAGAAAAATTTGTAATATCTACTGAAATTTTAAAACTCACTTATCTAAAACTCTAGGAATTATTTTTCTAGGTATCTCCAGTCTGGAAAAGTACTTGTACATGTTAACAAAGAGAAAATTATAGGCACAATTTGTAACAGCAGAAAGTATTTGTAATAGTGAATAATTGGAATTTTCCATCATCAACAAAGTACCAAAGTTAGATATTTATATCCAGATTATTAAATGCAATGTAGCCAGGGGGAATAAATAAAACCAATTTAAAGAATGATATGTACCATAAACTAGCATCTATAAAGAAAATAGTAATCCTATTGTGAACACACACACAAACAGACATAAATACAAATATAATACATATAAATCTAAACTTTGGTATTCAAATGTATAGAAAATACTTGAAGACACTTTTCAAAGGGAAACACTCCATTTTTCTAAATTATTTAACATTTTATGAATAAAATTTGTTCATAACACTGCTTGTGTGATTGAATACTAGCAATGCAAGTTAATATACATGCTTCATTTTCTCTCCCATATACACCATGTCCTGAAAAAGAGGACTGGATTTTCACAAGAATTTCTAGGTAAATCAGAACTCATTCCTTTGAAAGCTTGCATAAAACCAATTAGAGAAGTTATAGTGATAAGATATTAAAAATGGAACACTTGTCTCAGTTTTACTAAGGTGATAAATATCCAAGATATATTGGAAATATTTCTATAGTACAAAGTGTGGCAGTGGGCCACATATACAAGTTTTATAAAGGATATGATGAAAAACCAATTTATCCACCCTTGACCCATAGTCTTGTCAGGATCATTAAAGTTTTTAAGCTGTAATAAAAAGGTTGTAGATTAAGGATTTCTTTTAAAAAATCAAAATAATACTCTGATGGTCAGTGATGTGTCATTACCACTGAGGGAACAAAGAGATATTTCCCAATTGTACTTTCGACACAAGAGGACTTTGAACAGACTTCATGTCATCCTGTATGTGTGTCTTCTGACACCTGAGAAGTACTGTGGATTTAAGTCTGAATCACAACTGAAAATTCTAAAACATGAGATCTGACTAAAGTAATTTATTATTAACCAAACTTTGGAGCTTATCAGTACTTCCACCCACTGATGTCAGACCAAAGATGCATGTATAGTACCAAATGTAGACAGGGTACCAGTAAGAGTCTGTTTAGAGAGACAATGGAATCACAATCAAGAGTGACTCATTCAGTTTCCTTGTACCTCAAAAAAGCACTGTCCAATGAGTAATTAAAGACATTCCACTGGCCACTTCAATGTTTATAGCAGCTCAATTCACAATAGCTACACTGTGGAACCAACCTAGATGCCCTTTGATAGATGAATGGATAAAGAAACTGGTATATATACACAATGGTATGTTACTCAGCAATAAAAAAGAATAAAATTATGGCATTTGCAGGTAAATGGATGGAGTTGGAGAATATCATGCGAAGTAAGCCAATCCCAAAAACCAAATGCAGAATGTTCTCACTGAAAGTGGACGCTGATCCATAATGGGGGAGAGGACATGAGAAGAATGAAGGAAATTTGGTCAAATGAGAGGGAGAGGAGGAGGCATGGGGACAGTAAAGATGGTGGAATGAGATGGACATCATAGCCCTAGCTTCATGTATTACTGTATGTATGATGTGATTCTACATCACGTACAACCAGAGAAATGAAAAGTTGTGCTCCGTCTGTGTATGATGAATCAAAAATGCATTCTGCTATCATGTATACCTAAGTAGAATAAATAAATAAATAAATAAATAAATAAATAAATAAATAAATAAAAGACATTTCACTGGAGAGAAACTCATCAATATCAAAGAAAAATAGATGAGCCATTCCCCAGTGATGGGGTATCTCTGCACCCAATACAGCACTATGCATTTTGTTGAGGTTACAGATTCTGTACATGGCTGCCAACTCAAAATCTTCAGTGTTTCTTCCCTCCTTGCTTTGACCTTGATGAAACACAGGCAACATAGTTATCAGAAATAGAGGAGACATACAGCATGAGGGAAGAAAAGCCAATCCTAACCTTTTCATCCTATAGGATTCAAACCCACATTACCTCTCAGTTGGGAAGACGAAGAAAGCCTTTACTTTTATTTTAAGAATATTATATTTTATAGGCCAACATTATACTGCTTTGGAATTTATTCATTTTACTTAAGTGAAACTGTTTGTTGATTGAAAACCCCTAATATCCTCCTTCCCCAAAACCCTGGGGAACAACCATTTTAGTCTTTGATATTTTTAAATATGACTATTTCAGATCATATAGACAAAGTGCTCATGTACTCATGAAACTGCTGTATTTCTATGTCTGGCTTATTTTCCTTAGCATAATGTGGCCCAAGATCCACCTATATTATTAAATATTTTAGAATTTACCTGTAAGGCTAAAGAGTAAGCATTCCATTATGTATACGTACCACATTTTATTCATCTATCATCCATTGTGGATATTTTTTTGTTGTTTCCATATTTTGTCTGAATAGTGCTGCAATAGACATGAGAATGCTAAAACATCTTTGAGATCCTGAATTTTGGTCAGGTACCCAGAAGTGGAATTACCTGATCGTATTGTAGCTCTATGTCTAATTTTTTTGGAGGAATCTCCATATTGTTTTCTGTAGCTGCTGCACCATTTTGTGTTGTCACAAGGGCTCCAATTTCTCCATATTCTTGTCAACACATTGAGTCAAAGAAAAAATATAAAGGAAACTCAGAAAATACATTGAGACAAATGAAAATACAACATATCGACAACACAGTGGATGCAGCAAGCACATGTGTAAGAATAATTCATAGTGATCGATGTACACAGAGGAAGATCTCAAATAAACAGCTTAGAACAGGGATGAACCTATTATCACCAATGAGTTTCAAAGTGTCCACTTTAGCACACAATTATAACTCAACTTCATTGTAAGGCTTCTTTTTCTGTCTCCTTGAAATGTCAGATGCAGTTGTTTATTTGAGATCTTCTGTTTTAAGAAAAATATTGCAAATATCCCTCTCGGGCAGAATAGGAAAGCCAAAAAAAGAAAAGAAGCCTTAACTTTAAATGAAGTTAAGAGTGTTAATTATATGCTGAAAAAGACACATTAATTACTGGATTGAGACTGTTTGGAGGAGGATTATCTAAGAGCAAACGATATTGCTTGAAGTTTCCCACTTACTGAACATGCTATACAGAATGAATTTCAAAAAAAATGAGTTTCAACCTAAATATCCTCCAGTGGATGAATAGATAAATAAAATGTGGTACATGTATACAATAGAATGCGTAACTATTCAGCCTTAGAGGGAAATTCTATAATATTTTCCTTAGAAAAGAAGAAAGATCTCAAATAAACAACTTAATCTGACATTTCAAGGAGCCAGAAAAAGAAGACTTAACTTTAAATGAAGTTTAAGAGTTTTAATTATATGCTGAAATGGTCACATTAATTACTGGATTGAGACTTCTTGAAGGACTATCAGGTAGGAGAGAGAAGATGAGTGTGCCTGAAATTTCCCATTTACTGAACACACTACACAGACTGAGTTTCAAAAGCAATGGTAGGAAGCAGATAAAGTTGCTTTTTGCTTGTGTCCCATTAGTCCTGCTGTCTTAACATGTCATTTATACAAGAACTGACAAAAATTAGTGAGA
This sequence comes from Geosciurus inauris, assembly GCA_004024805.1. NCBI lineage: Eukaryota > Metazoa > Chordata > Mammalia > Rodentia > Sciuridae > Geosciurus > Geosciurus inauris. Next base: position 17,048 of record PVHX01005623.1, on the reverse strand, counting down.
TAGATAATCCATAAGATGCAAGGGATGTAACTCAGTGCTTCACTAGTAGCACTTGCCTGGCTTGCTAGAAGCCCCCAGGTTGGATTCCAGCAACACACACACACACATACACACACACACACACACAGAGTGAATATTTTACTAGTATAGTGGCCAGTTAAATCTGATTGCTGTCTCTATTATCAGATTTTTGTGTTTAATACAGAGGTCAGATGAAGTCTTCTCTCACTCTGAGTTCTAGTTTTAGATAAAATACAATGACTTATGCAAATCCAAAGCCATCAAAAAGATATCCACAAATTGCAGGGCTGTGCTGACATTCCCACAATCACTTGTGTCTCCAATTTCTTGTTTTCACTTACCCTGTCTCATTCTCATTTTACTCATCCAGTGTGAAACCTAGGCCCTTCCTTAATTATTTATAATCACCCACTTATGCTCAGTCTGCAGGAGCCTGAAAAATGACCTTTTTTTCCCCCAAGATTTTGGGAGTCATGAATAAGGAAGAAACATGTAGTTATATTGTAGTAAGAGGCGACTCCATTTTCAACATTAGATGTCTCTGTTATTAGGATGCCCTTCAACCATCCTTTGAGAAAACTTCCATGATTCTTTTAGCTAAGTCTCCAGCTTTATACCATTTTATTCTTCCTATACTCCCTGCTTCCCCTCACCCTTGTAAACAAATGATTTTCTTTTATTACAATGGAGGACTCTACCTATTATTCAGTTTTCTGCTGGACTCTCAAAGGTGAATCTTGCTATTCTTGTTTTATAATTTGCCAAATTTGAGGATGACTTCCTTCTATGGGCAATATTCTATTTTTTAAAATTAAAATGAAATAGAAATTTCAAAATGCCAAGAGATTAAGATCAGAGAAAGAAGGCCACACATACTTTTTATTCTATTTCACTACCTCTAAAATATCCAAATGTTCTCTGTAGCACTTTCTGCTCTCTGCCTAAAGAAGGGAGTTCTAGGCCAGGACGTAGAAGTGTCTTTGCTCCTTCATGAGTAGGAACACCAGCAACAGAAAGAATGCTTTACTGCTCTAGAAATCTTGAACTGATGATGTAAACCATTTATGATTGCCTTTTGCCATACGGACACAGAGAGATAAGGTAGTGCTTAACATCTTCTTTTAGCGATGCATACAAAAAAGAGAAAAAAGTATTCATAATTTAAAAAGACTTAATGGATATCACTCACTTCCCCATGATACAGTAAGAAAAAGATAAGGACATTTCCTTTCCTTTACTTTGAACATAATCTATTAATTCTATCTCTTCCCATAAGAAGAAAATATGTTTCTTAGTTTACATGCTGTACCAAGGGATGTATTACAGGGGAGTTTTTAAGAAGTATCCATAACAGCAGGCAGAAAACTATGGCCTATTCATTAGCTGCTTGCTTTTTTTTTTTTTTTGGTACTGGGGATTGAACTCAGGGGTACTCGACCACTGAGCCACATCCCCAGCCCTATTTTGTGTTTTATGTAGAGACAGGGTCTCACTGAGTTGCTTAGCCCCTCACCATTGCTGAGGCTGGCTTTGAACTCGCGATTCTCCTGTCTCAGCCTCCCTAACTGCTGGGATTACAGGCTTGAGCCACCGCGCCCGGCTAGCTGCTTGCTTTTTAAATGAAGTTTCATTGAAACAACCAAATCCAGTCATATTTTCTATTGTACTTTAGTGTGCCAATGGCAGGGTTGAATAATTCCCAGAGAAATCTATGGTGTACAACATAAAAACATGTACTATCCAATCCTCAACAAAAAATTTGCCACCCTCTACTGTGTAAACACTTTTATGCCAAGACATTTATGAAACTATTTTTTTCAAAGATAGGTTCTCATCCGAACAAAAATATTGAAAGTGGGGTATAGTGGTGTGTTCCAGCTATGTTTGGGAAGACTGATGCAGGAGAATTACTCGAGCCCAGGAGTTCAAGGCCAGAATGGGCCACATTGTAAGAACTCCATCTCAAAAAATTTCTTTTCATATAGATAAAGAACACATATACTCTTGTCAAAAATACTCTCAATTTATCCGTTACCCTGACTTTTTGGCCATGAGGTAAGGTCCAGTAGAGCTTGTCACTAATAAACAATGTATATGACCATATAAATAAAATAGCATACAAATCATCTATCTCTTGAAGCAGTGAGAAGAAACTAGTGAAATATTATCTATGACAGATCTGTGACATGTCAAAAACAAGTCTTTATGAGACATGTCAAAAAATGTCATGGCAGTGAATACCTTTACTGAGGTGTTTTTCCCCAAAGCAATGCTGCTTTCATTGTCAGGTTTAAGTTGCAGGGATAAATTAAGAATCATCTGTTTTCTCATAGAGAAACTTGTCAGAAGTCAGATAGCAGGTTTTAACGTGCCTTTAATGTGCATATGAATCACTTGGAGAACTTCTTACAACGCAGATGCTGGTCGACTAGTCTGGAATGGGACTTAAGATTCTGTGTTCCTGATGAGTTCACCTCTGGACCACACTTGGAGCTGCAAAGCTATGCTCTTTTCTCTATTTAGTATGGTAGCCAGTTTCAAAAATGGCTCCCAATCATTCCCCACCTTGAGAATTTACCCTTTTATGTAGTTTCCTCCCATATGTTCCAAGGTTTCTATGGATCCTTCCCTCTGGGGAAGCCAGCTGCCATGCTATCAGGTGAGAAACTCATTTCTTTAGGGAAGAACCATTGTGGATCCAAGGTCTACTAACTTCCATGTGAGTTTGGAAGCAGATATTTCACTTCAAGCTGAACATTGTGATGATGCAGCCCTGTCCAACAGTTTGACTGCAAAGTCATAAAAGAACCTCATTACCCTGATTTCTAACCCACAAAAAATGCATGTAATATTACACATTTGTTGTTTTAATCTGCTAAATTTTGGGAAAATTTGTTTCACAGCAATTGGTATCTAAAACCATTAGTTAATGATTTTAAAATAACTTTTTGGAGAATCCACACTGCTTGAGAAAGAAAGGGAAATTGAAGTTATTTGTGGTCAGTTGGAAAAGAAAAATGAACACTCTGTAACTGTAACCCATTCTTACGTTCAAATCAGGTTCTAGTCTCACCATCCTAAAAAGAGGTACAGACAGGGGACTGTCATTTTCCTATTACATTTGGAGTCTGATAGATCCAGAGAGACACGTTTTCTCTCTAGTAGCATCCAAGAAGCAAGTTAACCAAGCTGGGCTGGGCATCCTTTTCTTCTCATGGTTCTTCTCATGGCACTACCCAACCTCTGCTTCCCGTTTATATTCACAGTTAGTTGGTAGTCAACTAATTAGGTAAGCTGGGAAGCATTCAAGAGATCAGTTTTAGGCTGTAATGCCAAGTATAAAAATGCCACTATTATTTTATTACCTTATTAAACTAGATAAACTGTCATATTATATATTGTTCAAGGCCAAACTAGCATAACTTCCACCAATTCTTCATATATCAACTATTAAGCAAATACTGGGTCCAATTTTATTGTAAGGATAAGTACTCAGGAGTAAGAAAGGGTTCTGTCTTCAGTTTCTTCACTGTTTTAAAAGAAAGTACTAGAATTTATAAAACTTTAAGAGGATGGAATTCATCTGGACAAAATTAACAGGCTGTTGAAAATGCTGTTGAAGATGGCCTGGCTTCCGCGTTCTAGAATATACCTGTTCTACTGAAGAATGAGTGGGTATTTGATTATTTGATATCTATGTTGATTTTTGAGTCACTAATTATATGTATACATAATGTTAGTTTCAGTACTGCCTTTAGATGTGTGAGGATAAAGAAAAAATGAGAAGCATTTGGCATCATTTATGAACTGGGAAATAATATTTGAGGGAACAAAATTATTCCTTTTGAGCTAAGAAAATATTAAAATGGTATTAAAATATTAAGGTAATGATACTTAGTTTACACAAAGATTTCCAATTACTTTACTGTACTGTTGAAATCACTTAAAATAAGAGCCTGGCTGGGGTCCTAGTATTGCCACCCACTGTCTAATGTGATACTTGGTCAATGTTGCTAAGCCCCATTCTCTATTGTAAAATGAGATTATTAACAGGATTTTAAAGGCTACTTTTCTTGCAGTGTTTTAAGAGCACCAAATAGTACAGTATCTGTAAATTATATGACAATGACCATGACATAATAAAATTTTCATTGAATATTACTCATTGTTATTCCATAATTGTTTCTTATAAAAACTAGAGATGTCTATACATTACAGTATATGCTGTATACTTTAAAAAGCTAGATGAAAGAATCCTGAATGATTTTACTGTAAAGAAATTATCATGTTTGAGGACATAGTTATTATTAACTGTATTAAACATTGTACAATGTATACATGTATCAAAACATCACATAAAACTCCATTAATATGTGAAAATTCTGTTTGTATATACCAGTCAAACAAAAAAAAAGGAAAAATAGTTTCTAAAAGGATAATATCTAGGCAATGGGATCATGTTTTTGCTGTTTGCTATAAACTTCTGGAGAAAAAAACCTGTAAAAATGATAGAAAAAAAGGCAGTAGAAAGCAAAATTGGTAAAATTTACTAATTTTAGCTCACTTTATCTAGAAATAGAAATAGGTCATATCAACTTTTGAGGTAAAACTCTGTGTATTATAAAGTGCATGCTAAACATACACCAGTATTCTTTTAAACCACTAAACATTTTTCAAAATATTCACTTAACACTTAGCCTATTTCCTTTCTTTCTTTTTTCTTTTTTGGTACCAGGGATTGAACTCAAGGGTGCTTAACCACTGAGCCACATCTCCAGCCTTATTTTTATTTTTTGTTTTAACAGAGGGTCTTGCTAAGTCCTTAGGGCCTCACTAAATTGCTGAGGTCGATCTTAAACTTGAGATTCTCTTGCCTCAGCCTCCTGAGTTGCTTGGGATTACAGGTTTGTGCCACCATGCCCTATAGCCTATTTACCTTTGAGACCTAGTTACCTTATTTCTTTATGTTGTAATGTGATCATTTTTCCCTAACTGATACTTTGATAGTTTGTACTGTGCAGAATGAAGCCTATCTCCAGTGTTATGTTTTGTGGTTTGTCCTCCTGTTAAAATTAAAATTTCTGGGTCCTCCATTCAGTAAGATAGACATGAAATGTGACATCTTTGGTAAAGTCTTATTCTAGGTTTTAAGGCAAAGGCAGCCTCTGCTTCCCTTGTGCTCCCCAGATAACATTGTACAACTATCCTTGTTACATGATATTCTAAACATTTGTTAACACAATCATATCAGAGATGTGAAGTTTAAAGTTGTCTTTTTATTTAATCATTCAAAGGGAATGGGTATGTAAGTATTATCTGAATGAGTGAACAAAGGAACAAATTTGTTCTTTATAGTGGAGCACACAGGAATACATAAAAACCTGATAGTTTAATTATATAGATAGAGATACATAGATATGAAGATACAGATACAGATTTAGGTACAGATATAGACATAGATATAGATACGTATTGTCAAGAAAGAACAACTAGTTTAATCTCACACCAGATGTCTGCAGGTTATTTGAGATGGTGTGAACAAGAGAGCTGAGGTCATTAATGATTCTTTCTGTTCCTGAAGTAGATTCTCAACCATCTCCTTTTGGCAATTGCTCTTGGCAGTGGCTCCTGGTACAGGCTCTCAACAGCTGCTTCCATCTGCAATGGCCCTTTTTTTTTTTTTGGTACCGAGGATTGAACTCAGGGATACTCGACCACTGAGCCACCTCCCCAGCACTATTTTGTGTTTTATGTAGAGACAGGGTCTCACTGAGTTGCTTAGTGCCTCGCCATTGCTCAGGCTGGCTTTGAACTCACAATTCTCCTGTCTCAGCCCCACTAAGTGCTGGGATTACAGGCTGGCACCACCACGCCCAGCTTGCAATGGTTCTTCTCTGAAATGTTTCTCACAGGCAGTTGAGTCCCTTTGTCACAGGTCTATGGCAGCAGTAGCTCTTCGTATTTTCTTTTTTCTTTTTTTCCTTCTAGTGCTGGAGATTGAACCCACGGCCTTGTGCATGCTAGGCAAGTGCACTGCCACTGAGCTCTGTCCTCAGGCCCACTCTTATCTTGAAAGACTCTTGCCTCCTTTATTCTTCCTGGCGGACAATTTCCAGTTGGTCCACAAGAACCCTTCGGGGACATAGAGAATGAAATCACTCTTTTTAAAAGTTTAAAGCTATTAAGATTAAAAAGATATTCAGTTATAGAACATACTGTTATAATCTCAGTACCTTGCTGAAGTTTTAGACCCCTTTTTTGGAGTTGTAACTGTATGACAACAGTATACTCAGCCTCAAAGATTGACTCAACACAAACTTAAAGGAGATTCTACTTTACAACACATCTCTCTCTCTTCTGGGAAAAGTTCTTTTGGGGGTGCTTCTCTCAACTGCTTTCAGTATAAGTGGTTGAGGTGGAGATAGATGATGCTCACAGCTCCCCTTATTTATGGAGTTACACAATATTCTATGTTGCACAAGTTCTATGTTGATCCAAACAACAGAATTCCAGAAATTTATCTATATATGTATCTGTGTCAAAAAAGATAAACTATTTTTCTGATAGTCTTGTTAAAGATCAGGGATTATGTGAACAACAGCTGCTAGCGGCAGCTATTGAAAGATGATTGAGTGTGTGTGTGTATGTGTTATGTGTGCGTGAGTGTATGTGTGTGTGTGTGTGTGTGTGTGTATGTGTGTGTGTGTGAGAGAGAGAGAGAGAGAGAGAGAAAGGAGAAAAGAAATCCTGAAAGTAATACTCAAATTCCTGGATTTGGACTACCTGACCAGCTCTATCCATGGACTTCTTTGTTATATGCTTTGGTAAATCATATTATCATTAGCAGGAGCTAGTTTAAATTAGATTTCTGCAACTTGTAACTATAATGATCCTATGACTTAGAAAATGACTTAAGAGAAACTTCAGATCCCACTTGCCCATCCTTGCCTAGACAGCAACTACCTAGCTAGAGAACCAGGATTCTTAGGACAATTTTCTTTCAAATATTTCCTTCCATTTCCCTATCAATATATTTTTAATTTTTAATTTTATTGTTTTATTACTTTTCCCCTAAATTAATGGCAGTTATTCCCACTGGTTATAGGAACACTTATGCCCATGTGGTATAAATCTTCCCAATGTTATCTTGACCATTTTGGTATGCCTTTATAAATCTAAATTATAAAAGGAGGTAATTATAATTGCTCTTCCAAAGAGAATTGTTGTAAAAATTAATTAACATTTGTAGAAATGGAAAGGTGTGTACCTATATATGTGTGTGTGGGTATATATATAATAACTGTTATAAATATATATCAATGATAATGTATTAGTTTACCTTATAAAATAGGGTGAGCAAGTATGCAGTTTAAATGCTATCATTACTATGAATAATTTTGTGGTATTTAGGAGATACCCTTGGATGGTCATATCCCCCCTATGCACATGCCTTGGAAACTATATTTGGGCCCCGATGGCATTTAGCACACTTTTTGTGACATGTGGGATGACCTTTATTGGCTACTTGATCTGCGTACAGTTCTCCAGAAAGTTCTAGCTGAGCATACTTTACTGAAGTCTGATGATTCCTACAGGGAAGGAATAGAAGGTGGTTATCTAGGTAATTCAATCTCCCTAAAAAAGTAAAGGAAAATTTCCAAAGAAATGATTTACTTTGTAGGAATAAAAATTGTTCATATTTTTTGTTTCATTTTACATGTGCAGATCTAAGTTTAATTCTTATGTGATCTTGTTGAAATTCCATAATAAAGCCCCTGTTTCTCATTGTTTAGCATATAAGGGTTTAAAAGAGGCCCAATGGAGTAATCTACTTACTCATGTATAAGTTGGTAGGAAATGAGCTGCAATCTTTCCTGGGAAGTCTTCCTGGATCTAGTCATGACTCAGAAGAAAAATAGGTCACAAAAGACAGAAATTTACTCTCACATTTTTCAAATGAATAAATCAATCCTCAGAGAGCTACACTGTCAGTGAGACCCTGTCTAAAAACAACAATAACAACAACAACAATTACAAATATTACAAAAATTACAATAAAAAGGGCTGGGCATGTACCTCAGTGGTACAGCACTTCTGATTTCAATCCCCAGTATAGAAAGAACAAAACAAAACAAAAATCTCCACACTTAAAACATAATGATAAAGATGGGTTAAAAATTAAGCAGAAAGACAGAAGTCCCAGGAAAATGCAAGCAAACAAAAACTCCCACAAAAACACAAGGTGGAAATATCAGTAACAAACTATTTATAATTTACTATTAATTAAATAAATTAAACATGAGTAATAACACATCATTTATGAAGAATATATAGTTACAAATGCTTTAGTCACCAAGCATGGCATATGAATTCATTAGATCTTTTAGAAGGAGATTGGTTAAAAATAAAATTTTAGAAGAAGGCTTCAATACACTCCTCTCAGAATTGGAAAGTTCTACTTCACGCCTTGTCAAAAACAAAGAGAGGCAGAGGAAGAGGCAGAGCAAAGGAGGAGGAAGTAAGGGAGGGAGGGCATAACTCAGTCAATGCTCTTGACTCAGTAGATCTATATAATCTTAGATCCTATGTGTGTGTGCACATATGAACACCCACATGGGCGGGACATTAAAGATATATATTTGTGATCCATGGAACATTTACAAAAATTGTTCATGTACTTAAATCCAAAAGAGACTTTAACATTTTTATTCCTTTTTTGTTTTTTGAGACAGGTCTCACTAAGTTGCTTAGGGCCCTGCTAAGTTGCTGAGGCTGGCTTTGAATTTGTGATCCCTTGACTCAGCCTCTGGAGCTGCTGGATTAAGGTTTGCATCACCATGCCAAGCTGAACAATTGTATTAGTCAGGATTCTCCAGAGAAACAAAACATAGTCATATATAGAGAGAAAGACATTTATTATGAGGAAGTGGAGTACGTGATAATAGAAGCTAAGAAGTCCCATTATCCGCTATCTGCAAGCTGAAAGACAAGATATTTGGTGCTGTAGTTCTAGTCTAAACTCAAAGTCCTGAAAACAAAGTGAAATGATACAAACCCCAGTCCCACTCCGAAGGCCTGAGAATCAGGAGGTTCAGCATTCAAGGGTAGGAAAAAAAGCATGTTATAGTTCCACCATAGAGCAAATTTATCTTTCTCAGCCTTTTTGTTCTATTTAGGCCTTAATGGAGTGGATGGTTCCCACTTGCTTTGGTGAAGGATGATCTTCTTTGCTGATTCAAAGTAATCTCTTCCGGACACTCTAATAATATGCCATAAGAATGTTCCATCGACTCCTGGGCACCTTGGATCCAATAAAGTTAATATTTTATGAGATAGCATCCAAAGACCAAATATAAGATTTATTGGGATAGAAGAAGGCACAGAATTTCAAACCAAAGGAATACACAATCTTGTCAGTGAAATAATACCAGAATTTTCCCCAAAAATGAAAAAAGAATTGGAAAATCAAATACAAGAGGCTTAGAGGACACCAAATGTACAAAACTATAATAGATCTACACCAAGGCACATTATAATGAAAATGCCTAGCATACAGAATAAGGATAAAATTTTAAAGGCCACAAGAGAGAGGAATGAGATTACATATAAGGGGAGACCAATTCGGATCTCAGCAGATTTTTCAACCCAGACTCTAAAACCAGGAGATCATGGAATAGCATATACCAAGCTCTGAAAGAAAATGGTGCCAAGAATCTTATATCCAGCAAAATTGAGTTTCAGATTTGATGATGAAATAAAAATCTTCTATGATAAACAAAAGTTAAAAGAATTTACAGCAAGAAAGCCTGTACTACACAGCATTCTCAGAAAAAATATTCCATGAGGAGGAAATAACCAACAATGAAAATATACAAAGAGAAGAACTACACTAAAAAAAAAAAAAAAAAAAAAAAAAAAAAAAAAAAAAAAAAAAAAAAAAAAAAAAAAAAAAAAAAAAAAAAAAAAAAAAAAAAAAAAAAAAAAAAAAAAAAAAAAAAAAAAAAAAAAAAAAAAAAAAAAAAAAAAAAAAAAAAACGCCAATCAAAGGAGAAACCAAGTCAAAGTAAAACCAAAAATAAATCAAAATGACCGGGATTACAAATCATATTTCAATAATAACCCTGAATGTGAATGGTCTAAATTCATCAATTCAAAGACATAGACTGACAGACTAGATTTTTAAAAAAAGACCCAACAATATGCTACCTTTCAGAGACTCATCTCACAGAAAAAAACATCCACAGACTGAAAGTGAAAGAGTGGGAAAAAAACATATCACATGAACTGAGTAAACAAGCAGAAGTTTCCATCCTCATATCAGATAAAGTGGACTTCAAACCAAAGTTAGTGAAAAGGATAAAGAAGGACATTTCATACTTCTTAAGGGAATCATACATCAACAAGACATAATAATCATGAATATCAATGCCCCAAACAATGGGGCATCTATGTATATCAAACAAACTCTTTTCAACTATAAGAATCAAATAGACCACAACACAATAATACTGGGTGACTTTAGCACAGCTCTCTCACCACTGGATAGATTTTCCTAATAAAAACTAAAAGAAACTGCAAAACTCAATGAAATAATCAATAATTTAGATTTAACAGACATATATAGAGTATTCCATCCATCAATGAGCTTATACACTTTTTTCTCAGCAGCACATGGATCCTTCTCTAAAATAGATCATATGTTATGTCACAAAGCAAGTCTTAGAAAATACAAAAAAATAAAGATACTACCTGTATCCTATCTGACCACAATGGAATAAAATTAAAAACAATGACAGATTAAAAGTAGAAACTACTTCAACACCTGGAAACTAAATAATATGCTATTGAATGATGCATGGATAACAGAAGACATCAGGGAAGAGATAAAAAAAAATTCTTAGAGGTAAATGAAAACTTTGATACAACATATAAAAATCTCTGGAACAGCATGAAGGTAGTGCTAAGAGGAAAGTTCATTGCATTAAGCTCATTTATTCAAAGAAGAAAAAGTCAACAAATAAATGACTTGACTCTACATCTCAAAGCACTAGAAAAAGAAGAACAAACCAACACCAAAAGAAGTAGAAGACAGGAAATAATTACAATCAGGGCTGAAATCAATGAAATTGAAACAAAAGAAACAATTCAAAATATTGACAAAACAAAAAGTTGGTTCTTTGAAAAAATAAATAAAATTGACAAACTCTTAGCCACCCTAATGAAAAGAATGAGAGAGAAAACTCGAATTACTAAAATTTGTGATGGAAAAGGAAATATCACAACAGACACTACTGAAATACACAGGATAATTAGAAACTATTCTGAAAATTTGTACTCCAGTAAAATAAAAAAACCTGAAGACACTAACAGATTTCTAGAGGCATATGACGGACCCAAACTGAGCCAGAAGGTCATATACAACTTAAACAGATCAATATCAAGTAAGGAAATAGAAGATGCCATCAAGAGCCTACCAATCAAGAAAAGCCCAGGACCAGATGGATTCTCAGCTGAGTTCTACAACATCTTCAAAGAAGAATTAATACCAATACTCCTCAAACTATTTCATGAAATAGAAAAGGAAAGAACCCTTCCAAACTTATTCTACCTGGTGAGTATCACCGTGATTCCAAAACCAGACAGAGACACATCAAAGAAAGAAAATTTCAGACCAATAACCCTGATGAACATAGATGCAAAAATTCTCAATGAAATTTTGGCAAATCACATAAAAAACATATTAAAAAGATAATGCACCATAATCAAGTGTTCATCTCTGGTTCATTCCAGGGATGCAAGTTTGGTTCAACATACAGAAATCAATTAATGTAATCCATTACATCAATAGACTTAAAGATAAGAATCATATGATTTTATCCATTGATGCAGAGAAAGCATTTGACAAAATACAGCACCCTCTCATGTTCAAAAAACTAGAAAAACTAGGGATGTTAGGAACATACCTCAAATTGGTAAAAGCTGTCTATACTAAACCCAAGGCCAACATCATCCTAAATGGAGAAAATTTAGAAAAATTCCCTCTATAAATGGGAACAAGACAGGGATACTCTCCTTCAACACTGCTGTTCAACATAATCCTTGAAACACTTGCCAGAGAAATTAGACAGATGAAAGAAATTAAAAGGATATGAATTGGAAAAGAAGAACTCAAACTATCATTATTTGCCGATGACATGATTCTATACTTAGAGGATCCAAAAAATTCCACCAGAAAACTTCTGGAATTGATAAATGAATTCAGCAAAGTAGCAGGATATAAAATCAATACCCATAAATCAATTGCATTTCTATACATCAGTGATAAACTCTCTGAAAGAGAAATTAGCAAAACTATTCCATTCACAATAGCCTCAAAAAAAAAAAAAAAAAAAAACAACTTCAGAATCAATTTAACAAAAGAGATGAAAGACCTGTACAACGCAAACTACAAGACACTGAAGAAAGAAATTGAACAAGACCTTAGAAAATGGAAAAATCTCCCATGCTCCTGTATAGGAAAAATCAATATTGTCAAAATGGCCATACTACCCAAAGCACTGTATAGATTCTGTGTGATTCCAATTAAAATTCCAATGTCATTCCTGATAGAAATAGAAAAGGCAATCACAAAATTCATTTGGAAAAATAAGAGACCCAGAATAGCCAAAGCAATCCTTAGCAAGAAGAGTAAAGCAGGAAGCATCACAATACCAGACCTTAAATTATACTACAAAGCTATAGTAACAAAAACAGCATGGTACTGGCACCAAAATAAACATGTAGACCAATGTATAGAATAGAAGACACAGAAACAAACCCACTTAAATACAGTTATCTTATACTAGACAAAGGAGCCAAACACGTACATTGGAAAAAAGATACCCTCTTCAACAAATGGTGCTGGGAAAACTGGAAATTCATATGCAACAAGATGAAACTAAACCCCTATCTCTCACCATGCACAAAATTCAACTCAAAATGGATCAAGGACCTAGGAATTAGACCAGAGACCCTATGCCTAATAGAAGAAATATAGGCCCAAATCTTCATCATGTCGGATTAGGACCTTACGTCCTTAACAAGACTCCTATAGCTCAAGAAGTAAAATCAAGAATCAATAAATTGGATGGATTCAAACTAAAAAGCTTCTTCTCAGCAAAAGAAACAATTAATGAGGTAACCAGAGAGTCTACATTCTGGTAACAAATTAGAGCACTAATATCCAGGATATATAAAGAACTCAACAAACTTAACACCAAAAAAACAAACAACCCAATCAATAAATGGGCTAAGGAGCTGAACAGACACTTCTTAGAAGAAGATATACAATCAATCAACAGACATATGAAAAAATGTTCAACATCTCTAGCAATTAGAGAAATGCAAATCAAAACTACCCTAAGATTTTATCTCACGCCAGTCAGAATGGCAATTATCAAGAATACAAACAATAATAAGTGTTAGCGAGGTTGTGGGAGAAAAGGTACGCTCATACATTGCTGGTGGGAGTGAAAATTGGAACAACCAATCTGGAAAGCAGTATGGTGATTCCTTAGAAATCTTGAATAGGAACCACCATAAGACCCAGCTAGCTATCACACTCCTTGGTCTATACCCAAAAGACAAAAATAGCATGTTACAGTGACACAGCCACTTCAATGTTTATAGCAGTTCAATTCAAAATAGCTAAACTGTGGAACTAACCTAGATGCCCTTTGATAAATGAATGGATAAAGAAACTGTGGTATATATACACAATGGAATATTACTCAGCATTAAAAGAGAATAAAATTATGGCATTTGCAGGTAAATGGATGGAGTTGGAGAATATCATGCTAAGTGAAGTAAGCCAATCCCCAAAAAACAAATGCTGAATGTTCTCTCTGATAAGTGGATGATGATCCATAATGGGGGAGAAGTCACGGGAAGAATGGAAGAACTTTGGTCAATGAGGAGGGAAAGGGGAGGGGGCATGGGGACAGTAAAGATGGTGGAATAAGAAAGACATCATAGCCCCAGCTTCATGTATTACTGTGCATATGATGTGATTCTACATCATGTACAACCAGAGAAATGAAAAGTTGTGCTCCATCTGTGCACAATGAATCAAAATGCATTCTTCTGTCATGTATACCTAAGTAGAATAAATAATTAATTAAAAATGTATATTAAAGCTCTTTCAATTGTGATACATTTTATTTTTGTGAGGAGAGCTCTGATGATATACTACATACCAGGCAATTTGTCCTAGCTCCCCAAATCTTTAAGAGGTGGGGATTGTACTGGACAATGATATTGGCCTAATTATATTGCTATATTGTATGTATGTATGAATATGTAAGACCAAATCTGAAACTTGTACACAATTACATTTCACCAATAAATAAAATAGGAAAAAAAAGATACTCAATATCGTTTGCCAAAATTACACAGATATTAAGCAGATTAGTGGTTGCTGGGGACAGAGACTTGAAATAGACGAGAGATGGATAAAAATGTGAACAGATAGCAGGAGGGGAACAGTTCTATGTCTCGATTGTTGTGTGGTTAAGATAAAATTCCATGTATATAAATGCACATAAGATTATAGGCTTAAAAATGGTAAAAGTTGAATAAGAACTATAATCTAGTTGACAGTAATATACTGATGTCAAATTCTTACTTTTGATATTGTACTATACCTATAGAAGAGATTACCATTGGGGGAAACTGGGTGAAGGATGCACACAATTCTTTATATTATTTCTATACAATTTTTACTATTTCTGGTGAGCTTGTAATTATTTCAAAATACAAAGTTGACAAAATGCATTTGTCCCTCCAAAAAGGACAGCCTCATTTTCTATGGTGAAAGAAAACCGTGATAAAAAGGAGAATGTAATAACCCCACAGAATGCTTCAAGTGTTGAAAATAGAATACCAACAGGTGGAGGATCTCTAATATGGAAAGTAATATTTGAGTTTGATTCATGATTTTGTTAAAACTGAAAATAACCAAAGTGCAACCTTAAGGAATGATTATGTGAACTCTATAAGGGTATTCTAAGTGTGTTGGATAGGTCTGTCTAATTCATATCAAGTACTTATGGAATATTTGAGCCACTGATATACATCATTCACAGTGGCAGAATGAACAATTGTCTAAAGTGTGAAGGCTACAAGGAGATAGTAGTCCCAGAAATAAATCTGGATTGAATAAAAGAGTCATTTTTAGAAGATTGGAAAACTGCTGAGTAATAGAGCTTTGAATATTTGTGACAATTATACTGGCATATTCCTAACTCAGACAGTCAGCCAAAGTTTCCAGGAAAAGCTTGGAATTCTGTTTTTATGTGATCCTTAAGTAATGTCACTTCATTGCTTTAGTCAACGATATTGGAATTGCTGCTATTCACTCCCAGACAGCCCAGTTCTGTTCTCCATGCCTTTGCTAACTCATGCCCTTTAGTAACTCCTTACATGGAATTTCCTCTTTGCTTCCTCATAACTATGCATATTTGCCTATTGTTATTATCCTTTATTTTATTCATTTTTTATGTCCTCAAGAATAAAAGGAAGTTATTTATCAAGGATTTTGTTAATAAGATTCTTGAGATATCTTGCATTTAGTTATACACCAGGGAAATAGCACAAAATACAAAACAAAGAAAGAATCACAAAAAGAAGCCAAAGTTTGATTAAGCTTATGAATCATATTTTGTGGATACTGTGATGTTAGTGGCCTCATAGAACTTAAGCTATTCATCTTAATTAGCTTAAAGACAAACACCTTTTTAAAAAGTCAGAAATTTTGGTAATTTTATGCAGTTGTACAAACAAGAGCATAGCATATTTTAACAAGGATTTGTTTATATTTTTTAAAAATACTGTTCAGCATTTTCAAAATCACTGACTAAAACTTGAATCTTGATCCCAAAGGTTTTAATGTGAGTGCTTTTCATCTTCATTGTTAGTAGATCAAATTCCCTAAATCATTATTGTTAACTTCAGGAAAGATGAAGGCCAAATAATTTTTGTCAAAGTAAGTTCAAAATAGTAACAACTGACTCTATTGAATAGATAAGGAAATAGACTATTTCAGAATCATAAACTTGCTTATTTATTGAGAGCAAAATGGAAAAATAAAAAATTTTACATTAGTCACTTTTATGCTGGAATCCAGAGTGGCACATCTTCTAATTTGATTAGAGCTATGCCAACACACATACACACATCATAATGTAAGTAAAAGTAGTTTGAGGTCAAAGTAGATTCAGATTTATGAATGAAAATAAGTCAAGTAAATAAAATGCACACAGATGTGCAAAGGTGCATGGAATCAGTGTCACTTGTGGTCATGTTCTACTTATTTAATAACTTTTGTAGAGCAGTGATGGATGATAGCATAGGCAGAGAGGACATGTGTGATTTGAACCTTCTTCTTTCTTACTGTACCTTCCCAACAGTGCCAGTGGGGGCAAAGGTTCAGTGACCACATGCAACTCTGTATCTCTGCCCAGTAGCTTCACAGCCTTGTGATGACTGGCCAGAAGATAGTCCCCCAGATCTTGAACACCTTGGTTCATGCAGCCTCACTGGAGGCTATCGGCCAGAAAACCCTGGAGGATGAGAGTATCCTGGCCAGGGTGAAGCCCCTGACTGCTCTGGAAGCAGCCTGTCACAGGCTTGGAGATTAAGTCCTTTCAGGGAAGTTGAGAGTTCAAACTCCTAGGGTGGCCAAATAGAAGACAGGCAAGGTCAAGCAGATACAGTATGATGGACACTTTGTCAATATTATGCCCACCTTTGGCAAGAGAGTGTTCCCAATGCCAATTCTTAAGTCCTTGGTGCCTTTGGCTTTTTCTAATAAAGCATTTCAATCCAGTCCAAAAAAATGAATAAAACTCTAATAAATAAACAAACATTAAATTATGGTTTTCTTCCTCATCTGTGGTTTTGCTCTCTGCAGTATTTAGTTAACCTGTGGTCAACCATAGTCTAAAGATATTAAGTGAAAAATTCCAGAAATAAACAATTCCTAAATTTTA